>WURT03648743.1:0-19230 GCA_009936505.3 Holothuria glaberrima | reverse complement strand
ACTGATGCACAGAAAAAAGCTAGGCTAAGTAAATTCAAGGTCTAAGAAATTGGGATTGCACCTGCAATATTCCTTGCCCCAGGAATGGAAATGAGCATTGAGTTCATTAGACATATCAGTAATCAAAGTAATAAAATTTTCGCGCGCTCCGCGCGTGCAGCCTCACCTGCTCACCGCGTGGCCGTGTTTACTATCAATACCGTCTCAAACATTTTCGTACTATTCAAAGGTAAACGTTCTACAATTAAGCCGATTGTTCTTATGCATTGGAGTCATTGTGGAGGAGCAGGGCATTGCAAGAATGCAAAGTAGTGGAATTCAGGGGGAAGACTCGCCATGAATTAGCTGATGCATTTTGTTAGGGAATTAAAATAATTAAAGATACCTACATTTTACATCTAGGCCACCTTACCTATCTAACTAAACAAGAATTTTGCAAGGAAAGGAATTTTTACCCCTCCACTTAGTCACCAAAGCGTTCCCTTACAGTCAACCAAAAACTATAAGAATTCACACACGGGAATTTGTCAAAGATAACACCATTTTGCATCTAAGCCATCTTAAATGTATCAAATTTCTCAAAAATACACAACTTTTACCGACCTTCTGGCCAGATGTATGGGGGGGGGAATGAAAGCACCATCTTCTATAGTGCCCCCAAATCGCCATCCTCTGCTGGCGCCACTGCACCTCCTGATAGGGGGCCCTTTGAGTCCGGGAACCGGGGCCCCAAGCTCATCGTTACGCCGCTGATTATTCATATGGTTCTACAGTCTTTAACTAATTGCTCTGTCATCTAAAACACATATTCGATTACGCTGAGGAAACCTACTGTTCGAAATAACAATCAATGGGGAATTTCGTTATCACTTTTTTCAAAAAGGTCCCCTAAAAATGTAGGAGCTATTTCGTCTCCTATATTTAGTAGATAGTCTAAGCTGTAATGAAATCGCATTGCCTCTTCACCCAAAGGGATCATCTTAAAAGGTGGGGAAATGGGTTCAAGTTATCAACCCAACTTGGGAAGTAAATTTAGAAATTTAAATCAGTTTTCTACAAAATTGGGATGAAATTTGAATCAAAATTTGGACAAATTTATATAAAAAATATACCAACATTTTAACTTTTGGGGCCATTTCCTGCAATCTGGAAGGCACTTTTTTTAAAAATTTCCTCCATACGCTACGCGCCAACCCATGGTGGCGCGTAGCGTACCTACAATCTATCTTTTCAACATGCACAAGTTAGCCCCCCTCCCCCAATTAAAAATACCTTCTGACGGCACTGCGTTACACATTCTCTCAAAATTTCAGATTCGTAGCTTACCAAACAGCTGAGAAAACGCAATTCAAAGACAAAATCTCTGAACGCCTCGCCGAAAACTGCTGTGTCGATCGCATTACTTCGACTAGAAGTTTTCTAGTCGAAGTAAAATGGTGATCTAGGCGATTACAAAAGTGGTTAACTGACGATTACAAAAGTGGTTGAAAGAGATTTCTATTACAAAAGTGGTCGGTGAGCGTTGCAAAAGTGGTGACTTTAAAAATGACAAAAGTGGTGAATTGATTAAAAGGGGGTGAATTTATAACAAAAGTGGTCGAACCAATTACAAAAGTGGTGACCTATTAGAAAAGTGGTTGTTATTACAAAAGTGGTTGTTACAGGCGTCTTTCAAAAATAACATTTCATTACGTTTCACTTCAACAAACGAAATTATTAATTTTACATATGTTTTCTTTTAATTTCTCTCGTCTTCTTTTATTTCCCTCGGAGGCCGACTATTGGGATCTCTTACAGACCAGCTCTTGATATTTTGATCCTTGCCGAGGGCGATGGGAATCTATGCAATCCCACTGGCGAGTGCACGTCCCCTGTATGTATCAGGGGTGGCGCAAGGGAGGCAGGGGGCTATAGCCCCCCTGTCGGGGAATTTTTTCCCATTTCGTTGGGGAGCCGGACTGGGAATGCAAACAGTGTACACCCCGATGAGGGCTTTTTTACCCCGACGAAGGCTTGTTCCCCCCGACAGTCTATCTATTTCCAACAATAATAAGCAAAAATTTCAGTAATAGAGGTAAAAATTTTTCGCGCGCTTCGCGCGCGACAGGACAGTCTGTCTTCGCTTCTTTTGTCGGTCTATCCGACTTCTTCCCCCCATGTTTCCATAGCCTAACACCGTGACGACAATTCTAGCATAGAGATAAGTTTGAGTCTTGTGACTCTCTTCGGAACGTCCCTGGAAGGGATAAATAATATTACAATTCCTGTATTCACTGAAACGTTCACTACTGACGGAATGCGATAAATTAGCTCGGAGAAAAAACTCAAGAGTCCTGGTAAGCTTACAAAATAGGATGGTATGCTCTTGCCGTTGTGCGCCGACGCTGAGAGACCAACTTTCATGGTAACCTACCTCAGTCTACACTTTTGGTGCCGTTTTATCGGGAATGTCCGACCTTCACCCCAGTGAAGGCCAGTTGCTGCCGCGCGATAAGTAACAGCCTTCTCCGCAGTTTGTATTTATTTAAGAAAAAAACATTTTTTGAGAGAAAAATCAAGTTCAAGGAAATGAAAATGTCAAAAATGCAGGTTCTGGCATAGGGGGTAGGAGGGTGAGGGTCGGAAATTTTTGATCAGTCACTAGCCCTCCCCCCGTTGGGGAGCTTAGACCCCCCGTCGGGAAATCGTGGCGCCACCCCTGGTATGTATGTATGTGTTTGTGTGTGTATGCATGTGTTTGTGACACTTTGCTTGTAAACATGATATCTCAAGATGGTGACGATGGATACATCTCATACTTGACATATAGAATCATCATATTAAGAAGGAGAACCCCATCGTATTTGTTTGAGGTCAAAGATCATGTGAGGTCACCAGAAGATATAAGCTGAAAACATAAACCCTATTAGGTTTGATAGAGGTCAAAGGTTAGTTGAGATTACCGGAGGTAAAAATACGGAATTCTTAAAAACTGCTTGTAAACACGATATCTCAAGATGACAGTGATGACCACTTTTCATACTTGGTATATGATTTTATCATATTGGGAGGAAGTACCCAATTGTTTTCAGTGGAGGTCAAAGGTCATTTGAGGTCATCATAGGTGCAACCAACGAAAACCTCGTAAACTAAATAGACAGTGGGCGGGACCTCCAAATTGTGTCCGGCATTTCTTTACCACCGAAAAAAGGCTGAATTTTGGTACCATTCCAAAGACATGCTTATAGAGAACAACATTTTTTCACAAGCATAACTTAAACAGTAATAATTCTAATTTTAATTACCTAATTATAAACTCGTGTAAAGAATGCTATGACTATAGCATGATTAGAGATACCACTCATGTAAACATGCATATAAACAATAAATATGATTACAAGACACTTGCCAACATATGCCAAGAGAAAAGAAGTCTTCCAATAATTGTGGCTATTCTATTCAAAGTATTTATGGCTGGACGAAGTCAGAGACCGTAAGACCTATTGCAAGATAGATAAATTTCGACAAAAGGAATGAAACGTTAACTCGAACATGTGGAATTTGTGACGAAACAAAGTACTTCTGAAGCCGAGCATATACACATATACACAAGTTTACCTGAACAACTTAGGTATCACCTGCGGCCTTCCCCTAAGATCCTGTTCCTAATAACATAATTATTAAGAGTAATATATGAAATAGTGCATGGTATAATTTTTTAATTTAACATTCAAGTAATTATTTATAAGTATGAGCTCCACCAAAACTCAAAACCCAATTTCTTTTGTAGTGTTAATTACAGTGCTTACAGTGTAATATTTGATTGTAATTTCAAGTAAATCACAGTCAAATACCAAACGTTTACACCATTTTGCATAATAGAACACAGAGAAAGTAGATCACATTTCTGAAGTTTACTTCCGTTGAGAATGAAAGGAATAATTTTCTTTCATAAGAAAGGCAATCAATTAAAGAAATTAAGTGGAAATTGTCTTACAATTATTAGCTCAAAGTGTCTCCAAGTTATGGTATTTTTCATAGAAGTGGAAGAACCATAACAAATATTGTTTGATAAAAAGTATGTCACAATCGGTCTATTGTTTTTTAATACCTTGTTTTCGTATGTTCACAATACCATGATACAATTCACTGGTATTGATAATTAATACAATGATGAGACTTATATTTGGTACTGTCTTTTGAAATTTGCAGACATTTCTGTCAAAGTGAGGAGTTCTCAACCACTGCGACTATTGGAAAAAACTTTACCGTCGTTCAAAATAACCAAGGCGCTGGGTCGGCTTTTTCAACGAAGTTATGGTGTCCACTACATTGGAGCAAGAGAAGGCTGCATTGAACTCCTTCTTGCTGCTACATCTAGTAATTCTCTAGCCAAACTTCGAAAGGACATCGCATCCAGCGAACTGGGTAGAAAGCTGAAGGAAATTCTGGTGGAAGAAGGGGATTTGAATGTTCCTGAGGAATGCGACTGGGCCCTTACTTGTAAAGAAGGCAATCTTCAAACATCACAAACTGGTAAGGCAGGGCGTTACAAAGCGGGTTTCCTAGTGAATAAATTCTTTACTGTATACACTAGGTCATGACCCATTTTTACGGCTATATAACAGAGATCGTGACTTCTTTCACAATACTCCTTAAAATGAGAATGGCCTACGTTTAGTTTATGCAAATTAATTGCTACAAGAAACCAAACAGTGCTGTCTTCCACACAATAAGCTACATGTGAACAAGCCCGTTGCTAAGGGGGACAGGGGCCGCTTCCCCTACAACCCCCAAGAAAACTCACAATTACAATTACGTCAATGCATTTTAGTATTTCTTCCCCCTCCCTTCCAAGAAAATATTTCGCCCCTTTGAAGCTATTTGGCCGATTTCAGTACCTTGTCTAGCTACGGGTCTGTATTTTAGAAATCTCATTTTAAACATTCTTTGAATTAAATTGTGATAAATTTTATATCACTGATGTTTGAAAGTAAATTCGTCTCAAAGTCTGGACACTTGTGAGGTAATTAATACAATTGAAAAATTGAAATGTCAAGCATTTTATACACTATTTCTATAATGTTTCTTTGCTATAAATGTAAACAATAGTTCGTCAATTACTTATGAATTCAACTTCAAGTTTAGGCTGCAATGTTGCTGGTGTTCTAAAAGACTATGTCACTTCAGAACATTGATAAACATTGTCTTTGTAATGTCAATGTCTGTCAGTGTGAACTCATAGCTCTATTAGATTTGATGTCTCTGAACCTGTAACTGCACAATCAGATTTCATATACAGTTACGTGAAATTATCAGGTGCTGCATGAAGTTTCCATTAAAATTGTAATTCAACATGCTATTGATCGTAAATTTACAGTATTAAGATTGATTGATTGCGTTGGGTAGGGACCAACGGTGCACTCAAAATGAGTTACGGCCACTGATCAAGATAGTATTTCCCCTTGATAGCTAGTCGGTAATGCAAGTGCTTCCGAGCAGGCAAATCCACAGTTAACCCAGATGATTTTTATACACTCTAAATATGATCGGTTCAAATTTGAACCCACTCGGGTCCGAAGGAAAACTAACCGTGGAATCTGGTTCAAACTATAAACAAGATTTGGTTCAAATTTAGACCATTTTGGTTGAATTGGGAACCAATTCTAGTCAAATATTTGACCAGATTCCGCTAAATTGACCCTCCGACCCCGGTTAGTTCAAATTTGAACCGACTGCTTTTAGAGTGTAGGTACTTCATCCTTAAAGCAGCCTGATGGTTTAATGAGAGAGAGACCAGGAATTAAAATACTGCCGTGATTTTCCGTTTACAAATTTTTAATTGTTGTGGTGGCGCTTTCAACGTGGGTGTCATTTTGGGGTGGTGAATCATTGCCTTTAATTTAAGGGACTTTTCAGTCAGTTATCCAGATCGGGCACGTTTCTCTGATAATCCACATACAAAGTTCCTTACACTAGTTGGCTGAGTAGGCATCGAAAACCTTGTAAATAGCTTGTAATCACGATATCTCAAGATCGGAGCGGGGGACACTTTTCATATTTGGTATATATAGATTTGTCATATTGAGAGGAAGGATCCTATTGTTTTTGGTGGAGGTCGAAAGTAATTTGAGGTCACCACAGGTTAAACTGCGAAAATCTTGTAAAATGACTTGTAATCTTGATATATCAAGATAGGAATGACGAACACTTCATATTTGTTTTAAAACTTTTTCATGTTGAGAGGAAGAACCCTATTGTTTTTGGTGGAGGTCAAAGGTGATTCGAGGTCACTAGAGATCAAAGACCAAAAACCTTGTAATTGCGATATCTCAAGATAGAAATAATGGACTCTTTATAATTGGTATATAGATTTTTCATGTTGAAATGAAGAACCGTTTTGTTTTTGTTGGAGGTTAAACGTCATTTGAGGTCACCAGCGGTTAAAGACCGAAAACATTGTAATCACAATATCTCAAGATAGGAATGACAGACACTTTTCATACTTGGTATATGGATTTGTCATGTTAAGAGAAAGAATCTTATTGTTTTTGGTGGAGGTCAAACTTCATTTGAAGTCAACAGGGTTAAAAACGAAACTTCTTAGCAAGATATTTCAATGAAGTATTGATGGACTATTTTATATTTATTAAATAGATTTTTCATGTCAAGAGGAAGAACCCTATTGTTTTTGGTGGAGGTTAAAGGTCATTTGAGGTCACAAGAGTTAAAAAGCTCAAATCCTTATTAACATGATATAAGAAGATGGGAAAGACAGAAACTATTCATACTTAGTATATATATATGCATATATATATATTTGTCATGTTGAGAGGATAAACCCTTTTGTTTTTGGTGTAGGCCACAAGTCATTTGCGGTCACCAGAGGTAAAAAACTCAACTTAGTAAACACGACATTACAAGGAAGCTCAGACAAATCTCTTCTAAGACTCCCTTTTTTCAATCTTTTCGTTATTTAAGCTTTGGTGGGGTTCAAAGGTCATGTCAAGTCAGGAGGGATCAAATTTTGAATGCATCTCTGTGTAACAAAGCATGGCCTTTCGGCAAGGGTTCGCTAAGCCTTTGGGCTTTCTGGTTAAAAAGTTCATATTCTAAAACATGAAATTTTAAAATACACACATTTTATACAGCTTAAATCTTGGCTTGGTATATTTAAATTTGCCATCATCCCGGCAGTTTTGGAGGCATTCCGAGGTGGGAAAAATGCCTCGGTACTTCATGAGATCCAACATGTTTATTGACGCCGCCCTCTTTAGATATTGGCACAGTACATCCTTTCAGAGATGTCCAACCTTATAACAGCCCTGATATAAAGTTCAGAATTATTCTATTTGCCATTTACCACAAGCATGTAATGGTTGAGGGCTCCTTTTCTGCCACAATATTAAAAATGTGGACAAGTCTAATACTTCCTAATCTGTCTTGGATGGCTGCATAAACACCCCACAAATTAAGTTAAGAAAGTGTTGGAGTACCAGTAAAACAAGTTAAAATGAAGAAAACTTGATAAATTTTCAAAACTGAAAGGGAAATGCACTGAAAATATTTAGGATTTGAACCCGGGACGTAAACACAGAAGTCCCACCGTGAATCACTACACCGTAATCTTTTGTATGCGGAATCATGGCAAGTTAATTTTTTACATACTTATCATACTTACCAGCTTATAGTTTCTCTTAAATATGCAAATGCACTTGTGAAAACATTTGGTTATTCAGGACACCTTGTGCGTTACTCTGTAAAGTTTTATCCCCTTCCGAAATGGTCGTCACGAAACCCATTATATTTTGCCCCATGGCACACTGTCCAATAATCGAAAGATCTTATGCGCTTTGCATGTGAGTCCGTTTGACAATGAAATAACGAAAGTGACTTTTCTTATCGCTTGAAGTTATGGAAATTATTGTTATCAAGTTCAACTTTTTCAACAGACCAGAGAATTAATTTTTCACATGTTTTTCCAACAAACTGTATAGAACACAAAGTGCACACGGCTGGGAAAACCGCAGCACAAGAAGGAACATCGTTGACGAAATCAACACAAGTTGGTAAGTTTTTTTTACTCTTTAGTAGCCTAAAGCAAGATGAAAAAACTTTTCTCGAGTTTTGATCTCTATGATGAAATTCATGTGTAGCTTGCACGTGATTTGTAGAAAAAAGAAGAAATCGTTTTCTCATGTTTATCATGCAACAACGGTATTTGGTTGATTGTTCACAACTGGTATTCCATTGCCAATCTACTCGAACTTGCGTCTGTTGGTTTGAACAAAGATTCCGGTTTGCAAACACAAGTCCAATTTAAGAATGACCAGCATCATACTCAAATTTTTTCTAGTGCCATGATCTCATTCTTCACTCACCAAGATTTGTGGTTTTCATTTCAAATTTCTACCTAGTAAAATGAAGTATGAAAATTCAATTGCATCGCTCAAAAGAAGAAAAGTAGAACACAAATTAGCCTTGTGTGAAATAAGGATGTCGTATTTTACCCGCCATTGTAGATGTTAAAGTTTGGCTCAACAAAAATTATATTTATAGGGGCACTATCAAGCACTTCTTTGGATCCATTATGAGCATCTGTAACAGCATGAAATCGTAGCTGTAATTGTATGGAGGTTGGAGGCATATATTTCGTCCGGAATAAGGGTTGTAAAAGAATCCACCAATTATTTAAAATGACCATTTTTCAGATCAATACTTTCCCAAAAAAAATACGGAATAATCACGTTCCTTTATTCTATTGGGATAAGAAAAACCGACAGAAAATAGTACATGTCAAGTCCTTTCCGTCAGATTGGTACCGTAAGGTACTTGACGGTGCTGGGTGTCTGCAGGGTGTAAGAACATGACATATACTATGCTTACATGAATCTAAAGTTTGACCTATGGTTATGTCAAACGACACCTGACTTGTAAAATTCTGTAACTTAATGTGAAACATCCCCATGAAAAGTATGAGAACTCTCACAGTTATCTTTCTTGAGTATCATGTAATGAAGTACTTTGCATTTTGATCTCTGGTGCCCTCACATGAACTTTGACCATCATGTAATACTTAATTCTTAAACTCACTCTTGAGGGTCTACATACTGTGAGATGCCTCACAGTTTTACTTATAGAAATATCATATTTACGAGTTTTTCACAATTTGACTTCCGATGACCTCACATGACCTTTTATCCCAACTAAATTGCTGGGTTCTTTAATTTAATGTAGGATATCGGTATGGTAAGTATGAGATTGTTCCTGATAGTTACCCTTCTGGAAATATGTATATAAGTTTTCACAATTTAGCTTTCGATGCTTTCACAACCAACCTTTCACAACTTTCACAACCAGCCTTTGACCTTTATGAAAAATAAGAGGCTTCTCCAACCTAATGTGGAACATCCACTTGCTAACAGTGAGATTTTTCATCCAGGGGTTGTATGGGTACGTAAATTGTCATCAGGCGTGTTGTTAGAGTTGCTGCTCTACTGAATTAGGGATTGTCTGCGGGCCGATTCATCGTTGAACAGGGGCAATATTGTCATGCACCTTTGGTTAGGATTGCCTATAGATATTGGTGCAACGAAATGCAAACATTATCAAGGTTTTAAGTTTATGAGATATTCTGTTTACGAAATTTTCATAGTTTTTTCTCTGATACCTTATCTGACTTCTCACTGCCACCAAAACGATAGGATTCTTGTACTCAATGTATGGCATTTACATGCAAAGTTTGAGATCCTTCGTGGTTATTCTCAGTTTACACGATTTTCGTAGTTTGCTCCGGGTGACCTCAGATAAACTTTGACCTCCATTAAAAATATCCCGTTTTTTCTCCTTTTCATATGAAATATGTACGTACCAATTTCAAAGTAGCCATTATTTTTATCGTGAAATATCGTGTTGACAAGTTTTTTAATATGGTACTTTGAAAAGTGAAACTGTGAGGGATCCCTTGCTTAGCATGTAGAAACTCCAAATTAAGTTCAAGTGGTATAATGATTGAGTGTAAGTCAAAGGTCATGTGAGGTTACCAGGTGTCAAATGAAGAAACATCTCGTAAACGTGATAACTCAAGTAGGAAAACTTCGAAGGGTCTCATACTTTGAATGCCGATGCTCCAGTGCTCCACATTCAGTTTAAGTATTCTACAGTGTTTG
This sequence comes from Holothuria glaberrima, assembly GCA_009936505.3. Classification (NCBI taxonomy): domain Eukaryota; kingdom Metazoa; phylum Echinodermata; class Holothuroidea; order Aspidochirotida; family Holothuriidae; genus Holothuria; species Holothuria glaberrima. The sequence goes on along the minus strand of WURT03648743.1, from coordinate 9,082 downwards.
GTAATAGCCAACAGTTGCGTGAGGTTACTAGAGGCCAAACTTTAAAATAATGTAAGTCTAGTATATCTCATGCAATACAAATAGTACATGTTAACTCTTTCATCCTATCGACGCACGGCACCGCCCGAGGCTTCCTGACACCGCCCGGCACCACTGGATTAAAAGAACCTGATAATGTACTATCTTCTGCCGGCGAAGAATCATTGAACGGACATTGTAGTTATTTATTAATGACGAATTTAACGTATTCTCAACGTAAGGTGTACGTATTTTGTAGATCGCGCGTTAATGTACCCCTTCCACTGTTTTGTAAACGAGGATCATGGCATGTGGGGGATGCCGTGGTAAAGGAATTATTGTTTTGTACACTTGTTTTTGTACCGAATCGCATTCTCAAAACTTGATGTATTTAAGTAGTGTCCTAAAGCAAAGTTTGTTCATGGAAATATTAACTCTGTCAGGGTAATACTTCCATTTTTTAATGAAGTGAACATTATAACTTCTTTAGCTATGTAAAGTTTATCGCGTTTTGTTTTAACTAGCTGTAAATTTGACCATCTTTACAAGAGTCACAGCGTTGAAAAGGTTATTGTTTTTAGGCTGTTCCTAATTGGAAGACGAAGGACAACTAAGTGAAAATGACGTGTAATGGCTTCAAAATAACTTGGTGAAAATACAAAATATATTGGTAACAAGTATATCTTAGGGTAAGGTAAGTGTGCAAATAAAACTTATGATAAGATCCAACCGAAATATGAGTCGTGAAGTGTCGCCCCGTTATAAGTGAAACCTGAATGTTAGGAAGCCACATCTACTCTTCCCTTCGCAGACCAAAATACACTCCTCAAGTAGTTCCTCTCTCAGAAAGAGCCTCCCGTCGCAGACGGTCCTCCCACCTATCTAGCTTAGTTGGTGGAGGAATGGTTGTCACCAGGCCGGGTTTGTGATTGGAACAGGGGTCACCAAAAAGGGTGATATCATATAAGTCCACCCTGATACCCCCAAAGAAGAACATAACATGGCGTGTGTAGGAATTCTCTTGAAACGGGAGAAAAACGTCTCTCTCTACTTGCAGTTTCCCATACACACGGCTTGGGATCCAGGAGATCTAGAGGGGGTTCACAAGTAAGTCCATGGCTCGGACCAGAGTCTGGCTGGTGATGACGCCGAAAAGTCCGTAGGTATTAAAAGGGCGGGGTAGCCCAGCTCAAAGGTTTCAGATGGCCTGTAAATTACACAGGAGACACACATCAAGTATTTCACAACAACTGTTTATGTTACCCATTTTGAACATGAATTGATCAGACAAAGAACTTGCATCGAAGTAAGCGGGTGGAGGGTATTTATAATAGTAGGGGAAGTGGACTTACAAGTATTTTCCAGAAGTCTTACCGTATTCTATGTAAATCCATTAACACAGTAAACATGGACCGGTAATGAATGCACACAGAAGGACGTCAGAAATGACAATTGAAACCAGGGATGTAAACGTAGCAAGTCCGTCTGGGGTCCATGAACAAGAAGCAACGAGGAGCTCCAAAACGAATAGCACCACAAATCCAATTGCCAAGCCCTCTCCGGCCAACCACGCTAACATTTAAAAATTTAAAAAAGGCAAAACGTTTGGTACCATTTGTAATAATTTTTCCTGTTGTCTATCTACGCTGTTGCAGTACAACTCGGTAAGTAAGGTTATACAAAAGGAACTGATGCGGTACTGACGACGCTATATCCCTACAAACAATGTATAATAGTGTATGCTATTATGAAAGAGCCAACAATATCTCAAGATAGGAAGCATGGATAATCTCCATACTAAGCATGTGGATACATTGCAACAAGAAAAAAGACTGTTTCAATTTAGGTGAAGGTCGAAGGTCACCAGGGTTCATCAGAGGTCAAACTCTGAAAACTTGTTAACACGAAATCTCCAAACAAGAAGCATGGAAACAGGTCATACTCGGTGTGCAAATGTATTATATTGAGAGAAAGATTGCTATTGATTTTGCTGGAGGTAAGGTCATCTGATGTCACCAGAGGTCAAACTCTGAAAACCTTGAAAACACAATATCGCAAGATAGGAAGCATTGATAATCTCCATACTTAGCATGTGGATACATTGCATCAAGAAAAAAGACATCATTTTTGGTTGAGGTCGAAGGTCACCAGGGGTCATCAGAAGTCATACTCTGAAAACCTTGTTAACACGATATCTTCAGAGAGGAATCATGGATACTCCCCAAACTTAGTATGTAGATGCATTATATCAAGAGGATGGACCCTTTCAATTTTGATGGAGGTCAAGTGTCGTTTGGGGTCATCAGATGTCATACTCTGAAAACCTTGTTACAACACTTTGTTACAGTATCTCAAAGTAGGAAGCATGGATAGTCTCATAACTCAGTTGCATTATATAACTGTGGCGTAGTCGTATCATTTTTTATGAGGGCCAAATGTCACCTAAGGTGGCCAGAGATCAAACTCTGAAAAGCTTGTAAACATTTTTTTTTAAGAAGGGAAGCATATACACTTCCCATAATTAGCCATGTAAATGCATATCATTGAGTGAAAGTGCCGTACCGTATTTGGTAGAGGTCAAAGGTCATCTATGTTCCATTAAGGTCAACTTTACAGAACTTTCATTACAGGATATCGCATGATTTGAAACTAAAAGAAACTTATACGTGGTATTTATTTACCATAATATTGTTGCTGATGTTTACGTGTTCCGTGAAAGGTCATTTAGTTTACCAGAGATCAAAGTTTGAAAAAAACCTCGTCAGCATAATATTTCAAGGTAGATATCATAGCAACTTTTCATATACGGTGGGGTATTGGTCCAGAACATTAACATTGAAGAGCCTTTTGTAGTACTGGAAGAAGCTTAAGTCTACCAAAATGAGTTCATCGAAACCTCTATGCATTTTTGCATTCTGGGTAAGGATAGTCTCCAGATATGTGACCTGTAGAGGTCATATTGTACGTTGTAAGTTTTGTGAAAGAAGTTCCCTTCATTACAAGTGAAGTTGGCTTAGACTATGCGGTATTTCATTTTAGGTAGCTAACAAGACGATGAGATGAAACACTATCTACTGTGCAAGGTGTCACGAACGGTTACGGATGCTTTTCCACTTTTGCTTTTCACGTTCTGCAAAATTTCAAAATCCCAACCAACATAATAGCAGTAACCTTTCAGAAAGCTCCAGGTTCTACAACTATAATTAAGGCAAGGCATTTCGAATGGGTTAGACATTTCCAATTTGGATTTAAAAATGCAAGATATTGAAGCATATAAAAATAATTTTGCTACAAATACTATTACTACTTCCATTCTATAAAGCAATTGCATTCCAACTAATTTCATTCTAATTGTTGTAAGTAATTTTAGCGATTAAAGCAGGACACACCCTAAGATAATTAGTAGTAACAACTGTTTCCAGACATGACAACAAAGCAGTCATTAAAGCAACTACATCGTCTCCGACTTTGACTGCTTTACGTTCGATGCATAAAACCATGCAGTAGATGAAAATAACGGCAATCAAGTTTGTAGTCATTTGCAGCTTTGAAATTTATGTAACATCCGATAGCCTTGGAAATCATTGGTACAGCAGACTTCGTTGACTTGTATCACAGGAAAACAATATATTGAGCAGTGACAACGACTGAATTGATAGTAGTTGCTAACTTTGTGATCCGCTTGATAGTCATTTCCGACTTTGCAATCCACGATCTCTTTCAAGTTTTTGCAAGGTTAGCAAGAGCGGCTCCGTGGATTTGCCTTTCGGAAAGATTCTCTGGCGAAGAGCCAAAGGACGAAACCAAACATTACACCCAAATACCTTCTGCTCCCCAGAGAGCTAACTTTCTTCCTTCTTAGGTGGAAGAAACATCCCAACTAAAAATGTAATGATTTAGTCACCAAAAATTTCGTTCTTCTCATTGTTGATTCTGTACCCACACTTACAAGTGGGATATGCTTTAGTACTACTATAAGATAATTCAACTTAAAAATTATTGGGGAAAATATGAAATTCAAATGAAAACAGTTGTTGCATCTGGTATCACTGAACGTTGTCTCGATGTGCAGCTCTCAATGAGAGAAGACATTTCTACAATACAGGTAGGTGTCGTATTGGAATCTTCCCGTGTAAGTCTAGCAGCTGTCTGTGGCACTGTATACCGCGTTACGTAACATCTGTTACAAGGATGAATGTCAGCAATCTAAAGAAGGGGGTTAAATGTGATGGTGCTGGGCGTAGCCTGTAAGCTGAATTAATGAATTGTGAAGAGTCTTGCAAACGCCATGAACTTTTGTAAACTACATTACCGAAACACAGATAAATTTCAACCAGCTTTTATTGATGAGTTGGTGCCTTTCCTTTTAGTAGTATGTTCAGCCTTTTGTCGGACAATTTATATACACAAAAGTCAACTCCATAACAGTAGGCAAACTGCTTCTTTTGGTGGACGTCTGTTTTGGTACGGCACAATAAACCTTAAGCAAGTAAATTTCGTATTGAAAAATAATTATTGTTATTAATCATTACCATTCCTATCAATGACTGTCAAAACTTGGAAAATATTTTTTGAAAGGGTACCGTCCAATGACGGATCCTGCTATAAAATGCAATACAAACGCTCAATCAGATTTCAGGAAACCAATTTCTCGACTAAACTTTGCGATTGGCCGCCAGTACGGTAGAAAACGATGTTCAACCAGGGTTCGCGGTGGCGAAAGCTATCTGCCGGTAAATTAGGGAATTAAATCCACCTCTGGGGAATCTGTGGGGTTGCTTATGGGTTTAACTGTCGATTTCTGCATTCTGTCATACCAATAATGTAGCACATTACTTTTTGTTCTAGCTGGGAATTTTGGAATACAAACTCCCCCGTTGTTACAGGTCTTAAAGAGTATTCTGCGACGCTATTCTGATGGACAGATTTTGAAGGTATGGTATTGTATATGTTAGCATTCTTTAGAAATGAATTTTTATGTTTATTTACATTGATGTTATAGCACAAAATGCACTCAAAACGGTACTTAGGTTTCCTCTCAGAAAAGTTTCTGATTATCATAAGAAAATAAGTTTAACTATTGTAAGTCTGCTCTTTTTTTATCTTGATTTCAAGTGGTTTGAAATGAATGGTTGGACGTCGACTTATAGTTGTCCTTCCTCATGTTTTATGTGGCTTACCGGGGAGAATCACTTCTAAAAGGGTGTAAAGAGTAATGAAATGATGTAGAAAGGTTACGCTGTTTTGTCAAAATCAATGTTATAAAGGACAAATTAACAGAGTTGTTTATCCAGGAATACTCTATGGTGAATTTATTACTAAAATGTTAATCAAAAGTTATAATAAGAATGTTTTGTTAATATATATATATGTATGTGTGTGGTGTTTTTGTGTATATTTTTGACATGAAGTCATTCTAGTCGGTTTTTTACTTCCAACAGGAACTTGTCCAGAATGCAGAGGATGCAGGAGCGTCAGAAATTAGATTTCTGTATGATGAGAACAACTATGGAACGGAGTCCCTTTTACTAAAATGTTTAAAGGATTTTCAGGTATGGTGCTACGAATGCGAATTATTATTTAACTTGAAGTTGCTGTTCTCTGACTTCAGTAACATCAAACAAAGAACAGTCTGACGTAATTACTAGTGAAATCTAGTGACTTTTAAGTGATATAATAAACACAAAGTGACCAATAGTAACAACTAGTGCAAGTTTATTTCTCATGTAGTCATATTTTCGACCTTAAACGATGGCACACAGACCAAATTTAATAGTTCGAACAAGGTTTCTACGTATAACTGAACTCACCTGACTAAACCTTTCCGTCAATTCAAAATAAAATGTTTGAAAAGGATACATCTAAATTCAAAAGACAATCCAAAAGCCATACACATTTTACAGAGCTAGGCAAAACTGAGATATCGATTGTCATCGCGATGTTTTTTATACTACGTGTTCTTTAGGATAGCGGGTCACAGATTGGAACTGAGGGTGGGGATGCTAATACCAGGGCTCGACGACTTAGCCATTAAGCTGAGTGATCTTCTCTGGCTTTCTTCGCCGGAGACATTCATGGCAAATTGATCTAGCTAAATACCAGTTCTTCTGCTTCACATCTCCATTACAACAAATGCTATGTTGGACAGTTATAACCCTAGTAACGACATGGAGTACTTCTTAAGTATAGAGACAACTGTTTGACCTACAGTACTTCCAGAAAAATACATGTGGCTATCTGAATTTTGCAATTTCACGGGCATCTACAGAGGGTTGGCTTTCTTAGAGTTTTCATTTTATTGAACCAGTTACTAGGATGTAATAAAAGTAAGACACCTGGTAGATTATTTTATGTTATTGCTTGTATCCTGAGGGGACATGAAACCTCGAGTGGAGATAAAAATGCCCAAGACAATGGAGTTCAAAACATGGTAATACCTAAATAGTAGGAAAGAAAGGTGAGATGTGAAAAAACAACTTTTTCAACGAATGAACAATATTAAATAATTTTAACAACTAACGGATTTTGATTAAACTTGGACACATAATGGACGGGTGTGGGGCAATTTATGACCAACAGGATTTCAAGGTCAAAGGTCATTTAAGGGTCGATATAGGGTATTATGTGAAAGTCTTAAACATGTATCTCCTCCCTCATAGGTCAGTTTTTGTTTTGTTCTTTAAAGTTGGTTGTTATATTTTTCAAGTAGTGCTTCCTGCTAGCCTCCCTTGCCAAAAATTCCTGCCTGCTGCGACTAGTCGCTGCAACTTTGCGGTAACTTCGTCAACTTCGCTGCGACTTCGCTTTTCACATGCAAATGAGCTCTCTGGCGACAAAGCCAGAGAGAGCGTTGCTGCGACTTCACTGGAGAGAGCCGTGCCGCGATTTCATCGCAGAGAACCCTACCCCGACTTCACCTCAGAGAGCCCTGCTGCGACTTACTCTGTAGCTTTGCTATCACTAAGAACTAAAGTGCGCATGCAGTTGCTGTCTTGAAAGCCTTCACATGTAATATTTATGTGAAAATTTTATGTGAAAATTTGAAAAGCAATAAATGCGCTCATGTTCATTTCAGCTTGAGGAAGCATGAAAAATGGAAGCTGTGTTGTTATCATATATACTTAACTGAGTAGATGCATATTATATCCAAGGTTTCATTGTTCAGCTGAAACAAATTTCATTTTCATTTTCATTTTCAATTTTATTTTCATTTCAAGTAGAAATACAATTCAAAGCTAAATGTACCAGAAGCGTTATGATATTTTAAACATGCATTTGAAATAAAAAAAAAGTTGTCATTTGATCAACAATGACATGGTTTTCACCAATGAAGTTCCAGTAGTATATCATACCTGGCACCATTGTCACAGCATGTACAGTAGATGCATGGCAATTATAGACCAAGTGCATTATGAATCCAGATATACACAGCTGCTTATTCATGCTAGGTGATTTGTAAAGTGTTCAGTGGCCTTACACCTTTGCAGATCAGTCACAAACGAGGTGGTACATAGTTACTTTCCGTATTTCAGGGACCTGCCTTGTGCTCTTACAACAATGCTGTATTTCAACCTCAGGACTGGAATGGGATTCAGAAACCCGCACAAAGTTGCAAGAGAGGTGATGTTCTTAAAGTGGGCAAGTTTGGAATCGGTTTCAACTCAGTCTATCATCTTACTGGTAAGGCAATGAGAGATTCGCCATTAAGTTGGCTCAACTATGGTCTTTTAGGACAATGAACTTATTCAAAGTATATGCGTAAGAACTTGCAATGAAATTTCAGAATAGTTCAAGTCTCGTAGACAAATAGAAGTGATACTAGTGTAGTAGTGTGAAGTCATAATGAGTGTGAAAAGAACTCGTTTGAAGGTTTTTACTTACTTTGAAGTTCAAGTTTTAGTACAGGATTCACTCAAATTGTTATGATGTTGGTATCAAGTCACCGTGTAATAGGAAGAGAAGTTCTGGAGGGAAATTAATATTGGCCTGAATAAATACGCTATTCCCTATCTACTTGAAAATGTTGTAGATAAATTGCAAATCCGTGTCAAATGTAGTTAACTTCATGAAAGGTAGCTTTTGGTAGGAATGTAATAATTTTCATTCCTTTTCTTGGAAGCACACTTCAAAAATAAACTAACAATTTCGAGAGGTGTATTATGTTATCAGTCATATATCGTAAACTTAATCAACACTGTGATTCTAACAACTGGACTTCAATTTAGAAAACACCCTTTGCGAATCAATAACACATACTATTTATTTTCTGTATTTTTCGTACTCGTTTCTTTTTGGACTAGGCGTTTACTATTCACATTGGTGGCTAATACAGAGATGGTATTCAAAACGCTATATTTGTATTGTAATTCACGTTCATGGTTTGCATATGAAATTATTTTAGAGATAAAAAGAATGTCTTGTTCACTTCTTATGTAAGAGCGCAGCCCGTTGAGCTGTTTGGTCTGAAAGATGCTTTGCTTTTCATTGATCGAATAAATGACTTACATTTCATACTCTCGTTTTTCTCAATTCTTCACAACATCACAAGTTATGAATATCGATATGTCCCAATATCCTGGTGATGATATTCTTAAGGATCATATCCAGTACATAAGGGACCAGTTTTTGGTTTGGATGATAAGAGGAAATTATGCATTCATGATAGCGTGAGTAAATGTTTGAGTGTGCGTACGTATGCGTGCGCCTGAGCTGTGTGCGGGGTTGCAGCATGTATGTGTGCGCCTAAGCTGTGTGCAGGGTTGCAGCATGTATATGTGCGCCTAAGCTGTGTGCGGGGTTGCAGCATGTATGCGTGCGTCTAAGCTGTGTGCGGGGTTGCAGCATGTATGCGTGCGCCTAAGCTGTGTGCGGGGTTGCAGCATGTATGCGTGCGTCTAAGCTGTGTGCGGGGTTGCAGCATGTATGCGTGCGCCTAAGCTGTGTGCGGGGTTGCAGCATGTATGCGTGCACTCACAAGCATGGCCTTGGCGGGTACCGCGACAGTCGGCTCGAGCTCCGCTCTCGCACGTCTTTCCTAGCTCACGCGGAGCTCGAAACTGGAGTA
>WURT03648733.1:0-19231 GCA_009936505.3 Holothuria glaberrima | reverse complement strand
AGCCAGTGAGCCACAACTGGAAAAAAGGCCGTGGCCGGCCCGACTTAAACCAATTGGTTACAAACTGAGCCGCAAAAGCTCATGATAACTAACTATAAGATTAATGATGATAAAATCCTCCACTATAAACTGCACTCATGAGTCTCCTGCAAATTAGAACATATAATCCACATATCTTGCTAAAATACAGAACACAAGTTTTTAGAAACTCTTTTATCCATTGTGCTGCATTATTCATTCAATCTGAGCACCTAGCTTTTTTGTAGTATAGTTCGTTTTATTGTTTTGTGTATTAATCTTTGGGTGAGTTTTAGTCAACCGTTAGCGTTAGCTTTTGATTGATAGGTCTATTGTGACGTTACCCGAATGATGCAATCGCCATGGTAATCAGCCATGTGATCATCTAACAGAACTAACAGCCTCAACTGGTTGTTAGTTCGGTTAGAACTAGGCCACGCCAGTACTAACATTCGACTAAAACGCTCCGATAGAGGGATTTCACTGAGTCAAGTGATCGCGCGTCTCACACCTATTTTACGGGCAAGATCTCTTTGTTGGTGTCCCCTTTTTTGTGTAATTAGTCCAAAGCTTCCTGGAGCCCTATACCGGTCTCTGCCACCCGTGGATATTTGTTTACGTTTTCTAATGAAGCAAAGGAAAAATCAAAAATGTTGCTGTGGACTCCACACAGGTATTTTTGCTTGAAAATTGGCCCGGATAGAAGGCAGTAAAGTAGCCTAGGGGTGAGGGTTTGAGGAGGTTTGTTGACAACATACCCTTCTCTTAGACAACATACTCTAACCAAAATTAGAATTCCACACTGATTATGGACATTTTTACTTCGACTAGAAAACGTCTAGTCGATGTAATGCGATCGCCACAGCAGTTTTCGGGGAGGCGTTCAGACATTTTGTCTTTGAATTGCGTTTTCTCGGCTGTTTTGTAAGCTACGGATCTGAAATTTGGAGAGGATGTGTAACGTGTCACGCAGATTCTACCACTAACTTCAAAATTTTGTTATGGTTGATAGTTATATGTAGTCCGTAGAGCTTGTTTTCAATGTTTGGCTAAAAAACCCATCTTCCTCTAGGTATTTTGATATCTGAGCCCGAAAGTTTGCACACCAGTTCATGGGTTGTCCATGCTCACAGCTTGTTCAGGAATAATATATATCATGGGACGACGTTTTTAGGGGGCAATTTTGAACCGAAAATTAACCGTTCCGCGTTGAGAAAATTTACTCCTGATTAGAACAAAAATAAAAATATAACTGATCTCAGTTGCTTTTAAATCTTGTCAATAATTTTCTCTGGAAATTTCATTCCATTTTATCAACTTATGTGGGAGAAAATGCGAAATAAAATTACCTTATTTTCGTCCGAAAAAAATCGATTCTGCTTAGCTCATTCTCTTGTTTGGCATATTGAAGCCAAGACCGTGAGGACAACGCTGGTTGAAATCATTTGGCATTCAATTTTGCTGTACATTTCGCGCACGATTTGGCCAAAAAAAACTTCCCGGCCGATGTGCCCACGATAAAACTGGGGACTCGCTGTAGTAATCTATCTGTGACATTTTACATATAAGGCAAAGCTTACACAAAGCTATGCATTGTTTGCAATTTCGCTTGTGTTTGAACAGGGTAATCCGAACCATGTACCTGGCGGAGCGATCTGTGTTTGGTCATTAATTGGGGCTTTCCAAACATTTGACTGTAAGGAATATGCCGTACAGCCTGCTTCGTAGGCAATATGTCTCTCTGTCCCCACCCCCGGCCTCGTATACGCTTATGATGAAATTGATGGGCAGTAAATGGCTGTTGACAAGTAGTGCTTTCCCAAATGGGCCTATTACTGGGGGTGGATTGTCCAAGCGAAATTTTCCGTGGTGAGAATATATTGTCTCGCCGCGAATGTCACCAAGCTAAATATTGTCCAGATGTTGTTCATCACCTTCCAATATGTTTAATGTAGGCCTACCAAAATTGCACTTACACTGAGATGCAGAGCCAGAAGGGGCTTTCCCAGCCGTTGTCCCCCTTTTTAACACCACCTTTTTTAAATGGTACCAAAGCTTGTTTACAACATATAGTGTTTATTTTAATTGACAGATGCCGTGCAGAAATACCATTCAAGTCCATAAATTTCAAGTTTTCTTTCGTTAGACCACCTACCTCCTTCTTTCGAAGCTTCATACAATTGGCTCTTATAGGTGCGAAATTTGCCCCTATGGAGTAAGCCCCTTCCTCCCCTCCCTTTCGTGTTTGAAATCCCGGATCCGCCGAAGTCGAAGTTTGCACCATTAGTGGTCTAGTTCAAACATACGATCAGTTCCAAAAATTTCCCCAAAATAGTACAATTTTGCTTCTAAGCCACCTTAAATTAACAAAAATTTCTCAAAGGGAAGGGGTCATCACTCCCCTTAAACCCTCCCCAGGACTACTATACAATCGCAGGAACGTATAAAAAAGGCAAAATTTTCGCAAAAATTTAAAAAAAAAAAATTTTTACGTCATCTGTGATGCCATCCAATCACCAACTCCTGGCGGCGACACTGGATCGAAAAAACAGGTAGTCCGGGCCCCGGGCTCTGGGGGCGCACGTCGAGTCACTTGCCCCTTCTGCAAACAGCCCTTGTGACGCTGCTGGCAAGGAATATGATCACATATCTTTCGTTTCGTTTCGTTTTATTTATTTGTTTTCCACAACATGTAATTTCAGAATAATACAGTATATTGCCAAATTCAAAAATCCATAAACATGATGTGAGGAAGTAAGCTAAAATAACCCTAGGGGGCTTGTCGGGAGCTTACTCCCTAAAAAATAAACAGGAAAGACAAACACACAATAGTTGAACAAATGCAGTTGGTCACTAAACTTTGATTGACATTCATCTAAACAGTAGCTTCACTCTGGCTGGTCAACAAAACTGCCAGTTTTGTCCTTTTGCAGCCACTTGTGTTCCGCCAAAAAGTATTGTGTAGATTTGGCCTTGAGCAATTTAAACTCAGTGCAAGCTACTTGTCAGGGAGCTGTACTAGACTGCTAGACAGGTGTTGTTGTTGTTTTTTGGGTGGGTGTTTAAATTGGAGAAGGGGATAGAAGTAAACTTAGTAGGAAGATTTTTCACTGTCGGTGGTGAGATTGTAGAGCCTCTAATGCAAAAAGAGGTAAACCGTGTTCGCCGTCGGGATAACGTTTTCGGTATCCACCAAGGCAGCCCGACGAATTTGGTAAAAAATTCTCAACTGGGAAAGGGGATGTCCCCATGCCTTTCCCTGGCGTGGCCCCTTAGGATAACTTGAATTGCATCGTGTCCACCCGCCAATTCTAAGAACAGATTTCCCGAGTCATGTAATGCGGGGTAACGTTCGTCATTTTAATAGAGAACAACTATGCGATTGAATTCTACTGGAGCCATGATAGAAACACATCGAAACTATAGTTTGAGAATCGTGTCGAATAATTGATGTCCGCCTGGACAATCTGCAAAATCTTTTATACCGTCTCGTGACAGCAGTGGCGCCGGCACGGGGGGCATGGGGGCGCGTGCCTCTCAATCGTTTTCTGAAAAATTCTAAACATTTTAAAATGATCCCAAAAGGCGTTTAAGCTATATATTTCTGTATGGGGCAGGGTGAGGTTTGTTTCTATCACAAATGGTTCTCAAACTATCAGAATTTTCGCAAATCCTTGGTAAACTATTAAAATTTTCGGGCGCTCCGCTCGCTTCAAACCTTACCTCAATATTGCTCTTGTTATCAATATCTTTTGCTAGCAACTCCCGGAGAACCACAACAGCAGAAGCTGAAAGCTGTTTTAGAATTTCCAAGTAAAAGACTGCCTTTTTGATCGGCATAAAGGTTTGAAGGGGGAATTGAGAGTGTCTTGATGCAGATCCTTAATACAGGTTTTGTCAAGGAAATTTTATTTAATGAAAAAATTCTGCTCGCTTCGCACGCATTCTTCACGGTTTGAAATTCATCTCATGACAATTAGGTAATATGGTAATATGCAACATGGAACTATTCTGATCTCGACACTTTTTCGAAAAACAGAGGTACTAAACATCTCTAACCTCTGTAAGGGCCTCGCATTAATTTGAGATCTTTCTATCTAAGTTGTATCATAATGTTAAAGGTTGAAAGTACGTAATTGCCGTTATACATTTTTCAAACTTTTTACCCAGCGCTTCTCGCACAGCCATTATCGGTATAGATGGTGATTGTTAATACATTTACAAAGGAAAAAAAACATTCATTCTGAAACGCACATGTAAGTCTTTCACCCCTTTTTGCTATAACTATCAGGGAGGTCTAATATTACCTCCCTGCATGTTTACTTGTGCCCCTTCCATTCCCATTGCTGGAATCTGTTCGTCTGGATTTTCGTTCAAAATTAGTACAAATACGATAGTCAGATAGTTGTAAAGTGCACGGCGTAATACTGTGCAGTTTTATTTGGATGTCAGGTAATAAGCATCATATCAGTGCCCCTTTTTACAATTTACACAATGAATATAGAGCTTCCTAGAGGCCCTATATGGTTTTGCCAGCCTTATATACTTTTTATTATGCGCAATGTAGCAAAGGAAAATTTCGTTATAGTCCAAGAATGTTTCTCAGTGTGGACTCCATGCACGTATTTATGCGTAAAAACTTTCCTCGAATAGGAGTTTGTAAAAAAGCCAAAACGGGGCGTCAGGAGATTTGTTGACAACATACTCTTCTTTTAAAAATCATACTCTCCTCTTTCACCTAACCAAAAATTAGAATTTACTAAACTGTGGACATTTTCCAGCCATTTGTGATCAGTTCCACAAATATCCCAAAGACAGAACCATTTTGAATCTACGCAACCTTAAATCAACAAAAAATTCTCAAAGGGGACAACCCTCCGCTGAGTCCCTTAGACCCCTCCCCAAGACGGTGCCTTTATGTAGTGACAAATGAAGGATCAGCCCACTGCTGTATACATCGCAGGGACGCTTAAAAAAGTACAATTCACGTGACTTGGGGTTTAACTTGGGTGGCATTACGACGTCATCTGTAGTGACCCCCAGTCACCAGAACCTGGCCTCGCCGCTAGGTGAGAAGCCCTTGTCAACGAATGAATACTCTTTATCGTGCTAACCCGTGGCTTAATAGAATAATCCCTGTAAATTGTTGGCTGGATCAGCTATGAAGCTAGTAAAAGCGTTATGATGCAAAAGTTTGGCTTCCGACGAATTCCAATTTCTCGCAAAGGGGAACTGCAGTGCCCTCTGCCCTTTCTGGCTCTACCACTGTTCTAGTGTAGAATCTTGCTCAGATAAAAAAATGAAAGTCATTGCGTAAACTTCAACACCACTTTTATGCTTTGCTGCTTCACTAAGTTTCCCCTAATGCACGTCTATTGTGTGGTTTTGACAGTGAACTGCTATTTAATGTAAACAGCGGTACTAGTTCTTGATGGCAAGTTTTTCCATTTCTTCAGTTTGAAAGCGAGTTGACACACTTGAATAATGGCAGACGAAAAAGGTGATCCAGGGACTGCACTATGCTCTTTAAAAAGTGAAGTATTGTCTTCACGGGTTCCGGCCCTTTTGTATTAATAAAGGTATTTATTCATCGTAGGGTATTTAGTGTAGGTTGGGTATAGACAGTACGTGGAAGTGCATGGAAGTACTACGTGCATGGAAGTGTATTGTTCAATTACCAACTTCCTTCTCTGCACTTTGTGCTTCTTCACAGTTATCAAAAAGTGATCGGGGCACAATCACTGCTTCCTTATTAAACTGATACTGCAATATTTGGGAAGTAAATGTACAAAAACCATTTTTCAAGAGTCTTTCTTGATTTCGGAGTGTTTCTCAACTTTGGCAACCGCTACTGGCTACAAAAATAGGTGAGCATTATACATAACCTACAAGACTTTTATAATTAACAATGTATTTTCGTAGCTGCATCAACGAAATTTGAACTTTCACTTCTGTTATAAGTGCGGAACCGTTGTAAAAAGATTAAATGAGTAGCAACCACGTAGGTCTAATTAATTTAATAATTTGTAAATTATATTACGGTGTTTCTGTCATTGCATTTAGGCTATTATTTGTCAACATACATGAACCAGATAGTGAAAGATAGGTTACAGCAATATCCCATACATAAATAGTATATCTCCGTTTAAAAGTTTTCGAACATGGTGACTTTTATGAAGGCAGGTATTGCCTTTGCTCGGAAAGGCATGCAAGTAGTACGTTTTAGTGTTAAAAAGATAGAATTTTCATTGTTTAATCAGACATTTTTTCCACTATCGGGTTTTGGAGTTGGAACATAGTAGGTCTTCTGTTTTTGTATGTATTTTTTTTTTAATTTACGGGTGATATGAAAGCTTCTTTACGCAGCCTCGGTTATAGCATCGTTTCCGATTTGCCGTATAGATTTATCGAGGTAAATTAGGTGTCCTTCATATAGGGTAAATAGAGTGGTTTGGGAGAACTTACTGACTAACTGATGTTACAAGTTGTGGTAAGTTTCAAATGTCTTACTTGCATTTTTCGACCGCTTTGATTTTTTAGAGTGTTAACGTTATTTTGAAAACTAGTGGTCATGTCCTTATGGCATAGCCTCCTCGGAGCTTCAGGAGATAGGATCGTTCTTTACAGTTTATGTGATTTATTGACAGTTATGTAATTGTTTCTCCTTGAAAGCGTTTCCTTTAAGGAACTGAATAGTCCCCGCTCATTGACAAACGAGCATACATCTAAGAATCTTTCCTACGGTAGGTAGGTAGGATATCAAAAAGACTTTACTAAGTTGTGAGTGAGAGGGCAGTGGTTCTAACAAATTATTAATACTGTGTATGTCTGTTGACAGCAGGGTCGTAGCTAGGGTTAGTCGCTCCCGGGGCAAGAAACGAAATTGGCGCCCCTACTCCCATCTTCCTGGGGGCGGGGTTCGTCATGCGCGGCAGGGCTATGATCTAAGCGGATCGCCACCATCGGTTGGCGCGGAGCGTACAAGAAAAGTTTTGGCTTTACAAACCCCTCAGATGGCCGGAAACGGCACTTCCCGAGTGTTTTAAGCTGCATGTACCCAGCCTTAAAATATGGATTCCTGTAAAATCTGTGGTAAAATCGCCATTTTTGTTCATTTGCCCCTTCTCTTGTTTAGATTGACATTTAATTGTGTCAATATTACTAAATAATTTTATTAAAAGATGAAATTGCTGTATCAATTCCATGTTCATGGCAAATGGTAAATCCACCATTTTTTTAAGTGATCTCGATTTGGCGCCCCCTAAGGTGGCGCCCGAGGAAACTTGCCACCCCCTTGCCCCCCCCCCCCAGCTACGCTACTGGTTGACAGACAGAAGACTTCGATGTCACTCTATTGCCGTACCAGTTTACATAGTTCTTTTCTTTTACTGTTTAAAGTTGTTACAACTAGAGATGTTACTGATTATTAAGACTCTTTCCAAGTACAAATGTTATTGTCAAAGGCGTACGATCCGAGGGTTTTGGGATCTGCAGCCCCTGAGTTCGGAAAAAATCCTATTTCGTCCGTATATTTTGGAAAAATCCTGCAATTAGTGGAGTAATAACTTTTTCCTCGAGTAAAACGGGTTAGCTCCTCCAGCCGAAAATGTCCGGTACGTCCATGGTAATTGTCACTTGAATGTTATTCATTTTGTTCACTGGTGAATAAAATTCCAGTTAGTTGTGGTTGTAAAGCAATAATTAAAAGTTGTCATTCTCTATTGCAAAACCATTGAATGATTGTCGTATCGGTTGATGTTGTTTTCAATTTTGGACATGGAAATACCACTTGTCCACAACAAGACCTGATTTTATTTTTTTTTTGTTAACAAAATTATTCGCAGTTCCCAAAAACAGTATCTTGTTCAGATGAATTCAAGGAGGTTTATAGAGCGGCAGTTGCGACAGGAAATTTCACAAATGCTTTTGCTAGCATTTTCTTGACGTTATACAGACAATATTTAATGACCTGGCACTTTAGGAGTACTAGTTTACATAAAAGCATATATCATTCATGGAGGATTTCTTAGGAAACAAGGTTACTTCCAAAAGACTGTTATTGTGTCTTTTGTCTAGCAGAATACGCCTTTAATCGACGAGCGAACGGAGGTAAAAATCACTTCGGTCGGGGATGCGTTGCCTGACAACAACGTTTGTACTAATCAGTAATTTCTTGTGTACCTTTAGTAGGACGTAAATAGTAGTCTCTGAATAATTTAGGCCTAAAGTGAGTGAACGTGAAATCCTCGCGTTTTCTTGGAGGATATGGCATCCCCCTAAACAGAAAGTTGCTTGCATCTCTCTGACCAAACATATTTAGGAATATCCCCATAGTTCCAAATACAGTTAATAACTGTCCTGTAATTGACATAAATTCAAACAGTACAGTTTCACTCTGATTTGTCAACAATGAATTGTACAGTCAGCTGTGTTCAAAATTAATCCCACACACTCTTTGACAATATTGCCTCGAGCAATTTAAATTCAGTGTAGGCTACTGTGGCTGTCTAAGAGATGTAGGAGGTTCTGTTTAAAATAGAGGAGGAGCTAGAAGTTAAATTGGTTGGGAGAATTTTTACTATCTGGGTGAGATTACAGTGTCTTTGAGGTGACAGACGTCCCGGATTTTCAATGACAGTCCTTGAGTCCACTGTTTCGTCCTCGAAACAGTGTTCCCAAAAATGTTCCTCTTATTGCATTTCAAGCACCTCTGAAGACATTTCGAACATAACTGTAACAAACATAAGGTAAAGTAAGGAAAAATTCTTCTTAAATTTCACAATTCACTAACAAAAATATTGTAACATGATCAAAATGGGCCATTCATGAATTAGTATGATGGGGCATACTAACCCTGATTGGGGTAACTGCTTTTTCCCTTTAAATTTTTAAATATCATTTATCAGTCCGTCAGTCCCCCGTTTGGGGGAAAAACCAAAATTCTCGCGCATGGGGAAATACTTATGCAAAACATTAAGACAAGGCTTAGCAGAGAGTGAAAACCCCTCAAAAACTTACATTTTTCTCAAAAACCGGCATGGTGAACCTCCGATTAGGACGTTACTTTTCTGTAAGTATGTCAATACACCTACCAAATATACAATTAGTCTATTAAACTAGACTGAAAAATTTTGCAAGGGGGTTTCAAACCCCATTCGCATGGAATTGTGGGTAAGGTAGACCAAATGTCGGCTCGTGACAAATATTTCTTTCGATTGGGAGAAAGTGAAATTTCCCCAAGGAGGGATATTTCCCACACGGTTTATTCAGGATACAAAACAAGGCTACTCTCCTGTCGTGAGTAAGTGTTAGGAATAAGCTCAGAATAATATGTCAAAAAGTTCATTCCGCAGAAAATTTTACAGATCTCAAAATTTGGAAGGAACAAAAGCTCATAAAATATAGATAAGAAGAAACTGTACATTATTAATTTTATTTTTACCCTCAAAGACAATTTTTTTGTTTGTAGTATTCAACTTATTACTAACAAAAGGTTCAGTTTGTACCTGAATACCTTAAAGGGAAAATGCAGTCCCCCCAATTTGAGTTAGTGTACCCTGGTACAATAGTTCAGGAATTTCTCAGATCAATCATGTGACAATATTTTTGTCACTCATTTCTTGAATTCATGCAGAATAACTCCTTGGTGTACCTTCAATATTCAATGATTTTATCAGGAAACATTACAAAAAATACTTGTGAGAGTATGAGGAGATCTGTAAGATTTAGCAAATTTTTCATTTCATTTATTTGTTTTTCCACAACAATACTTATAATGATTAAGAAACATGGTTTTGAGCAGGAAGCAAGAAAATGATTGCTGTGGAAGGAAGTGATCTAAAAAACTCTTGAGGGCTTAAATACAAGAGCACTCCCTAAGAAGGAAACAAGAAACAAAATACAGAAAAACGAAAACCCCTCCCATACCCACCCACCAAAAACCAACCACCAACCCACCCATCTACGACAATTAGTAAGAACTTAGAAAGAATGAGAGTAAGCTTCTTCTCAGTGACACTATAGAGGGTTTTGACCGACAATTCTCGGGCAGCATATTCCAAACAAAAGTTGACCGATACTTGAGGCTCCTTTTATGATAATTATGATCGACTAAGTCAAGATGGGGATTAGCAGATTGTCTGGTATAGTAGGAATGTGTATGACTATTTATTGTGTAGAAGGAAAAAAAGAACTTGGTAGTAAGTTATTCAAACATTTTTTTGAAAATAAACTTGGGGTGACTGCCTTCTCCCTTTAAAAACAGAAGACTTTCTTAAAGGGGAGGGGGAACCTCCCTTAAACCGTTCCCCTTCCCCTGACTGTCCATAAAACCTTTAAATATTTGTTAGATTTCTCGAGAATCTTCTCAAATTACTTTGGAGTTACAAATGAGTGGTTTGATTCTTTCGTTTGGTCATCTTTCAGATTATCCGTAATGGACTGAGTTCAATTAGGCTGTTCACGGCTACGTCACTGGTTGGCATAGAGCATGCACAAAAACACATGCGTGCATGTTAGGGGATTGGCGTGTAAACGCTCGTGCGATTGCACGCAGAAAGTAGACGAAGTCGAATCTACCTTTCATTGTGACGACAGTGGAAGCGCGTCTTTACAACTCTTTTGCCGACCAGCCGTGACGTCATTTGTTTGTAAACATGAATGAGTCTATTGCCGATGGTTTCGATTTGCTATGGCAGAATAATTAACTAAGTACAGCACTGTCTCTCCTTTTGTCAAAAAGATTTAACAACTACCGGTTTGTTTGTTTTTTTAATCAAAACGGTTAGTTTTTCTGCCAGTAAGGTGCTACATAGTGCTTTATGTATTAATAATATTTGCCAAAGTTTTCTACTTTGGTGGTTTGAAAATAATCCTCCGAGTTTTTACTAATCAAGTCACAGATAGAAAAATGTTTAGATTGCAAACGGAAAGCTGACGACCTTTTATCGTATACTATCGTAACAGGTTCTTGTTAGCCATTGAAAGAGCGGGAAGATTAATAATAGTCTTGTTGATTTATTTGGAGCAGTTATGAATTTTGATGCCACATCAAAACTGTCATCTAGTTTCTGGGTTGTAGTTTCTCTTCTGATATCCCTTAATCATAGACGTTAAATTGTGAGTTTGTCTAACGAAACTGGCATTGCCAGCTTGGCGTAATACTCCGCGATTGGAGGGTTGCCGAGTTCCCGCAAGGGTAGAAGTGAGAATCAGTAAAACAAACACATACAGCTAGTTCTATTCATGCGACAAGCATCGATCGAAACTTGTTTAGAATTGCTGTTTTTTTATTTTTTTATTTTGTCTTTTTTTTTTGAGGGGGGGCAAACTTTTTGATAGGTTTCTACGAAACAAAGTACAACCACGGAAATCCCTTGAAAACTTTGGGAATTGTTGCAAAATTCAGTTTCCTTTTGCAGTTTAAGAAAACTTCCTGTTTGTGTGTGTGTTAAAGAGATTTTATTTAAAAGGAAAATGTAGTCACGCCGATTTGGATTAGTGTAGTGGTCTACCCTATTTTATGAATGGCTCTTGAGAGTCATGTGACAATATTTATCTCCCTAAATTGTGAAGTTTACTAGGAGTAGCTCCTCAGTTTATTTTGAATATGAAATATTTAAGTCCTGAAATATCATGAAACATACTTGGAAGTTGGACGTTTGTGAGATTTAGCTATCAGGCTGTTCACGGTTACGTCACTGGTTGGCATTGGTTGGCATAGAGCTTGAGCAAGAACATATGCGGGCATGTTAGGTATTGCCCGTGTAAACGCTTGTGCGACTGCACGCAGAAAAAAGACGAATTGGAATCTACTTTGCATTGTGACGACAGTGTAAGCGCGCCCAATAAACTCTTTTACCGACACGCGGTGATGTCTTTGTTTGTAAACACTGAATGGGTCTATTGTTTCAAAATAAGTTTGGAGCGACTGCTTACGCACTTTAGTGTGTTATTCTGGTTATCTATCTTAAATTTTGAAAGGATAATGCTTTAAGCAAGTATAACAGAAACATCCTTTAATTTACCAAAGTCTTATAAAAATTTACATGTTTTGATGCGGGCCCATAATCAAGAAGGAATCCTGAGGGCGGAGCCCACCAAAATTTTCGCCTCGTAGAAATTTTAAAACAAAAACTATACTTTTCCCGTAAGTCGTTACATACCTCGCCCCTTGAAAATTATTTTCCCTCCGGAATCTTCTCCTTGCCCTTAACAATCTATCTGGTCAGAGAGCACTAGTGGTATCTCCCTGGTCTGGCCATGGGCCTGGATGAAACTTGCGCAGGCTGTACAGCATATTCCTTGTTCAGTCATATCAGGGAGGTTGTTTGGGAAGCTGAGGAGCAGAACAAACAGAGTCCGATCCGTGGGGTAGGATGAAACTGGCTTTCGGCGCGCTTACTGATTCAAAATTTCATACCCAAATTATCGAAGCTGATTTCAATTCACAGGATATTCAGAAATGCTTCTTTTTTGAAAAGACAAAAATTTTTTAATTATGTACTTGGTTTACCGTTGGCCAAGATTATAGTAAGACATATCTGAGTTGGAACATTGCCTTTCAAATTTCTCCCATCTGATATTAGATTCGCGTTTTCAATAATTAAAAAAAAGTCAGCTGTTCAATTCTTGAACTACACCTTTCTTTCTTGTGAAGTGAGTCTTGTTAGATATGACCTTTCTGATTTTTCGTCTCTAGAAGCTGAAAATTAAACCTAGAGGTTCACTCATGCTCTTTAAGGACACAAGGCAGAAGGCTCAGCTATGGGGAACATTTCGATTCGTTTACAATAAATAGTAACTTGAAATTCAGGGCCGGATTTACTGTACCTTTGTGGGAGCACTGGGCACAAACTAATGTGGGGCCCCCTTCGACAACAATTCTCCACAAGGCTACAGTGGCGTAAGTCACGAAAGCAGGGCAAAGGTTTTGGTCACTTTTAACCCCCCCCCCCCACGACTTGAAATGAACTCCATAGATTTCTCCTTCTTATATACATGTAAGCATGTAAAACAAAAATTAGCACAGATGATCTCTACAAACTACCCAAAAATGCAATAATGTTATTTTGTGGGGGCCCCCTTTTGTACCCATGCTTAATTCCATCCCTGTTGAAATCACTAATAAAAGCGAAATACCACAGTCAACCCAGTTTCGCTAAATTTACCCTGTGGTTTCTAAATGTGACTAGTCCGCAGATCTGACGAAATTTTTCTTCTAGCTCATCCCTACGATTAGCCTCTGTGGACAGGTGGAGGAAGCCAAAGAGAGCCCCTACGCCGGAAAAAAATCGACAGGCCAAATTCTATGCAGGAAGAACATTATGTTGCAATATTAAACATAGAAAGATCCTACCTTGGATTTTTTTTATGAGACACTACTTTTCCAGGTGACAAAATATTCGTGCAATGCATTAAAACATCATAAATGATAAATTTGTAATAAGGCAAACAAGCAAAAATCTAAGAAAATGTAAACGTAACCATGGTAAAAATTGATAATTTATGTTTTATACATCAGTACATTGATTGAGGTTTAGGGATGTTTATTTAAAAAAAAAGTAATTAAAATATTTACCACACTAGACGCGAGTAAAAGTACCCAGGCAATGAATGAACTGAAAGTGAAGCAAACGTGTAGTATCAATATTGTTGAAGCTATAGGGAGAACATTGACGAGTGACCTTTGACCCTCATTATTACCACGTTCGGTTTAATTTAAAAAGTATAACCAGCAACAAATGAAAACTGACAAAGAAGAAACACTTCAAAGGTGGTCGTCAACTTTAACACAGTGTAATGGGGGGGGGTAGAGTCCAAAATTTCACGGTTTCGCCTCTGGACTATCAGGTTAAGAACAATTTTGTTTGAACAATTTCTTTATATCGTCTTTCCTTTGATTTTTCACAATTATTCATTGTTAAGCGCGAGTCACACTACAGCGATTTCGGATCGGATTACGGTCCGATTTTTTTGAGTTTAAGGTAGATACTTCTCCATCTCTGGAGCCAAAAATTTTCCACTCTGTGTCAATATATGATTTGTATCAGAGAGGACTGTGTAAATGAAATGTAACCTAATTATTTCGTGACGTGACATCGACAGACAGCTTTTATCGGGCTACGCGTGTCCGATAAAAGCTGTCCGTCGATGTGACGTCACGAAATAATTAGTATGTATTTCTTTTTCATAGTCATGTGATACAAATCATATATTTACACAGAGTGGCAAATTTTTGGTTCTTTCCGACTAGAGATAGAGAAGCTTTTAACTAAAACTCTAAAAAATCGGACCGTAATCCGATCCGAAATCGCTGTAGTGTGACCCGCGCTTTACATGTCCTTGTCCTCAGATCTCACCCCAGTATATCCACAAAGGCAACAAGACTTGAGTGATGGACACATCACCACATAGGCGTTGGAAGCGGGGGCTGGAGCTAAAGCCCACCCAGTCAAAATGTGGTGGGCGTAACTATATTTCCGCCCCTCAATCCAAGGACAAAAATTCTTTATTTGTTTCCTCTGTAAGAAATGTCAAAAATTTTCAGTAATTTACTCTAACATTTGTCCAATATTTTGCACCAAATTGCGTCTAAGGACCCTCAAATATTCAAAAAATTTCCAAAGGGGGAAGAGATACCCCTCCCCGTAGACCCCACCCCAGGACGGCTATGCATCATCACTCGTTTCAACTGCAAGTCTGTACCTACCAATTACTTTACCCTCTGTACACAGGTACGTAGGCATTGTAGGATTTTAGCGGTCAGGCTGTGTGCGTTTAAACATTTAACACCTTTCGCGCTATAAGCATGAAATCTATCGTTTCGAAGAATTCTTAAGCTTGCTAAAGAATACATTATTAATAAGACTAATATTTGAAGTAATAACACGGAAAAGGAAAGGCAGTGCCTCCAAAACATTTTGTGATATAATACCGTCCATGTATTTTCTGTGCATTTTTCTAAATAATTTCATTTCTTTGTGCAATTCTTGAAGAGACAGTAAACATAAAAGAAAGAATGGAATGCCAAATGTCTCTATTATGAACTGTCCACACACGCTTCCACGTTCCTGATTGAAACCAGATCCTTGAACGCTTGCACGTCATACGTGCAGGAATATTGCTTAGGTCTGTGAACATGTATAACCAAACAAGTGTTTTTTTACTGAAAATGTTAGTTTGATGGGCTCCACCCAAAGGCACTAGAAAAGAATTAGCCCAGACTATCACACAATCTTTGACTAAAATATTTAATTTATCTCTTTCCACTGGTAAAGTCCCAGATGTTTTGAATGTTGGCAATATTACTGCTTTATTCAAGAAGGTGACAAGGCTCTTCCAGGAAATTATAGGCCAGTCAGTTTACCAAGTGTAGTGTGCAAAATAATTGAGAAAATGATTCGATCGTTTACGGTTGACCATATGAGGTTGACTAATTTGCTTAGTAATAACCAGTTTGGTTTTTTTTGTGGAAAATCGACTACACTGCAACTATTGAAGTAATGGATGTGAGGACGAAAGTGGTAGACATCGGTGGTTGTGTTGATACTGTATACATGAACTCAGGGGCGTAAATACGGGGGGTGTGGTGGTGTGACACCCCCGTGAAAATCAAAAGTCGGTCTCTGAGCGCCAAAATCGAAATGTCGGTCTCAAATCCAGTTCAGTATGCCTTTGTAACAGTAGATCAGACATGAACAACATTTGAAGTGCAAAAAAAAAAAGAAAAAGGTCTTTGAAAATTCGGATAGTACAACTATGTCAATGGGAGTCGGTCTCCAAGAAATGCAGTTGGTCCCACGATAGTTTACCCCCCCCCCCCACGAATTCATGTATATACGCCCCTGTATGAACTTTATGAACACCTATGATAAAGTGCCACATCATGGAGAACCTTAGGGCCCTTGGCTTTAGTATCCAAATAAGACAATGGATTGGATATTTTTTAAGTGGAAGAAGCCAAAAGGTTATTATTAATGGAGTTGAATCTAGTGAACATGCAGTTACAAGTGGTATTCCTTAGGGTAGTGCTTAAGGTTCTATCTTGTTAAATATATATATATATATATACATGTATAAATAATTTACCTAAAGGGATGAATGGTACGGCCTATTTATTTGCAGATGATATAAAAATATTTAAAGAAATTAGAAGTGTGGACTATACTGAGAATTTGCGGAAAGTTCTTGATCAACTCCAGAGCTGGTAAGACAAGTGGCTTTTTTTTTGAGGTTTCATCCTGAAAAGTGCAAAGTTTAGACTGTCTCTGTAAATAGGTACCATGGTTGTCTCCCTCGGAGTTATCATTTGTACAATGATAGTGGGGATAAAGTGTTCTTGGAAAAGTCAGATTGTGAGAAGGAAATATATAGGTCGTTCGTGTGGATAGCGGTCTTGGCTTTTCGGAGCACATTCAGCACCAAGTAAGCAAGGCCAATAGTATTATCTGATTATGGACCTAATTTGACGTAGGCCTACATTACATTTTTGGATGAGCAAGGTTTTAAGCTTTTATTTCAGGCCCTTGTAAGACATCATTTGGAATATGTTGCTGCTCATGTTTGGTCGGTTCAAGAAACTTAAGCTTCTAACTCTAAATTATCGTAGATTAAGAGGTGATATGATCGAGGTTTTTAAAATTGTTTCAGGTGTGTATAACAGAGATGTTACTGAAGGTTTTCTCACGTTTAGTACAATTACTAATAGTCGGAAGTTACTCAAAGAGTTTTGTAGACTCAACATAGGAAAATTTACTTTTTAAGTAGAGTTTTTGATATTTGGAATGGCCTCCCTGAGAGTGTAGTTTCAGGCTTTCATCCCACCACTGTTTTTTTCAGTTTGAGAAGGCTTTTGATAGGTTTTGGCCAGGCCATGAGGTGTTGCATAATTACAGGGCAGATTTTGTGTAACTCCAGTATGGAAGTCATCCACAGTTTTGGCGTTGCTACAGTTGCCGACAGGGCCGTAGCCTGGGCAAAATCTTTTGGGGGTAGTTCATGATACTACCTAAGCGGAGCAAAAAGATAGTTAACAGCCAGGCGGACCTTCACTTTTTCACGTTCTGGGTACCATCGCGAATGGAGGGGGGCTGAGGGGAGGGGTAGACCTTCATGAAAGGCCTGGCACAGGTTAAAAATTGTACTATCGTTGGCGAAGCTTTGAACTGATCATATTTTTTACAGTGTCATTATTTAGTGATATCGTTCATATTTTGTGGCTGTGTGGGTGGCAAGAGGTGCTGTCTAAGAGAAGGGGACGACATCTTATCATCCCATATAAACTCTGAGAAATTTTTGTTTTCGTCAGGTGGCTTGGATCCAAAATGGTGCTAATTTTATAAATCTTCGTACAGCGTTGAATTGATTATGTGTTTAGGAATCCTTATTTAGAGGTTTTCTATCCTGTTAGGATGAAATTGAAAGGGATATTGTCTAAGGGGAAGGATTACACCTGTAATCTACGAGAAATTTTTCTTGTTTTAAGTTATCCTAGATCCAAAATGGTGTTAACTTTGGACTTTTAACATGATCCACCTTTAAAATATTTACTGAATTCTTCGGCTGTGGCATGCATGCCACCCCTACAAGAAGGCTGGTACCGAGTGCTGGCTTCCCCTAGCGCTCTTAGTACGACAGTGGGTTAGCCATCATCAGTTGGTGCGTAGACATAGCATGGACCTTGCAAAAAAGTGTGGGGGAATGACACATTTTAGAACCTTAAAAGGTGTATATAATCATTCTTTACTTTTAAATTTTATGCTTTAGAAACAAATTTAGATTTCAAGAAGGAAAGTTAGATTTTATTTAAAGGGGAAATGCAGTTACCCCTGAGTTGAATTAGTGTACCAGGACATCGTATTTCATAAATGGCTCTTGAGATTCATGTTACAATGTTTTTCACTGCATGAATTGAAAAAATTTACGTACAGACATGTTCCTTGGTTTACCTTGAATATGCAATATTTGTGATCTAACATACCATGAAAGCCACTTGAAGTGAAATCAGGTGATATTTGTAAGATTTAACTGTTGTTCTAAATAAGTTTACGGCGACTGCTTATGCCCTTTAAATTAAAAGTTACTGTGTAAGCTCATTGAATTTAGCTGATAATTAAAGGCAGTCATTGGCTATTTTATTTTCGGCTATTTTATTTTTAGCCAGTGTATATGGTGGTATTTCAAGCGGTGTTTCTTGTAGAGGAAGATGTTTAATTCGTCAGGTAGAAAAACCGACATGAGAACGCGTCCATGACTGGGGTCCGGGGATCTCCCGGGAAAATGTGGGGAAAAGGGATCCTTAAATGCGATTTCCCGGGTTTTTGGGGGCCTTGAAATCATAGTGGACAGTGGAAATTTCCGTATTTTTTTCTCAAGTAGGCCAACTTTCGTTAACGGTTTGGAAATCTCATGGCGGCAGTAACCTCCTGCATTTACCCCACAGACTACGTCCCTGGCCGATAGTGAAGATCAAGAAGATACGGACATAGACTGATAGAGGTCAATTGACCTGCGTCCACTGAGGTTCATACGTTATCCTAAGGTACAAATATTCCATGATGTAAAATCCGTTCGTTGGAAATACTTGAATATATTTTACCGGACGGTTCTCCAAATATACCTCTCAAAGTTTGACCATTTCTGATATTGCTCATCAGCTATGCGAAAATTATGATGTGGAGCATTTCGTTGTATCCGTTTCTCTTTTGTTTATCTTTTTTGATTCCTTACCAAACGCAAAAGCAGTCTATGCAATTATGATGGCGTGTGTATGGGTGTGTGTATGTGTGTGTGCTTGTTTTGTAAACACGGTATCTCAAGATAGGAATGATGGACACATGTTATGCTAATGGCGGGAGCCGCACTTCACCGACCCGGCGCAACTGAACCCGACTTCTCGTTGAGGATGAGTTGCATGTGGTTGTGACTAGTCTTGGTCAAGACCCTAGTACTAGCTAGTACATTCGTTCGCGACTATCGTAAGTGCGCCCTCTCTATATTGTTCAGAAATTCTTAGCTCTGTACTACCGAAATCTTTCGCGTTTGTCGTAAGCAGCAGTAAGTCGCTACTAATTGTCAATTGTTGGCTGCTTACTGAAGTTGTTCTAAAACCTCGAATTCTTGCATTCCAACTCTTTATCTAACATCATGTGAAGTTTGAAGTCCCCCTTTTCCCCGTCCCTCTCGAGGTAGATCATAAAAGTCGATGTCCCAT
>WURT03648722.1:0-19232 GCA_009936505.3 Holothuria glaberrima | reverse complement strand
CTACCCTGAGACTGTATTTTTCACTCAGAAATATGCTTTAACCTCAGAGCTTCCGGGGGCTTCGCCCCCTGGACTCCTCCCGCTAATCTCGCGCTTCACAGCTGGTTTCGCACGCAGCGCAAAAAATGATCCCTTTCGTAACATGGCCCCCCCCCCCAGTAAAAAATTCTTTAAAAAGGCCCTGGTTTGCATCATAATTACAGCCATTCCTGGTGCTTACGTTTGTAAAACAGAGTAACTCTACTAACACTCACCAGTGCAGGTATAAAACAAAAAATTCTAACTTTCGTGTGCAAAGGTAGATCCATTTTGATCAAACGCCAGAACCTTTTTACTCTCAAGAGTACTTTAAATGTTGCCAAATTATTTATTCCTTTGAAATGACTAAACATAATGAAGAGGAATACATACCTTGTTCACAAAGAGATCCAGTGAAACCAGACAGGCAGAGACAGACAAAGTTTTTTGCATCTATAGTTACACAGGTTCCATCATTTTCATAGCTTGATAGGAAACAAGGGTCGTCAAAGACTGATATGAAATAAAATGGTGGGAAACTATATAAGACTAAAAACTTGAACACCAAGAGGTGGAGAAGGTCATACAGGATGGGACTTCACATGAACATTTCATGTTCTTACACTGGCTTCTTGCAAAGCTTTGTCCAGGTTAGTGTTGAAATGGATTCCACCTCTCAAAGTTTCCTTAATTTTAAGAAATTCCATGCGTTTTCCAGACCTTTACAGACCTTTTCCAGACCTTTCGAAAAAAATTTGCAATTCCTTTTTGTCACATATTATCTAAATTTTCAATGAAAAAATTGTGTACAGGTACCACACAGCTTTCGATACCTGGAATGAGCCAACTGGCCAAAATTTATTGCGCATATTGCCCACATCACTACATGAAAACTAGTACAGGCAGTAGGAATATACATTATTTAAGATGTACCCCCAACAGGTTACCCAAAACAAGTGTAAAGTAGCTTATGGCAACGCTGCATAACATACAAGCAATTTAATTTAGAAGTTTACCTAAGAAACTATAAGCCTTATTCCCTCATAGGAGAAAGTTTACGTTCTGCCTATGACACCACACAACTTGCTGAACAAAGCATGCAGATATATCTTTATTCAGCCATGCCATTTTTAAGATCTATTGTTATGCTGTACCTAGCATTTGGATGATTTGCCACATAGAATTAGAGGCTCAGAATCCTCACTCACTTTTATGAGAATGTTGAAGACTTAAATTAACTATACATTGAGGAATATGTAGGATATTGATTAGGAAATAAACTACTATATGTTATTCACAGGAACATCCTATTTCAAGCTAATTATGGGGAAAGTTCTGCACCTCCTAGCAAATCATTGGAATTATAGACATATTGCTGTGTAGATATTACAGCTATCCAACAGCACCAAGCTCACAATACAGCTGATACTATTGTATATTAGAAATCAACATATATGTTAACTCGAAATCATACCTTATTCTGCATTATCACTATGTGTGGTTACATCACCACGACATAAACTATTTGGGCTGGACATCAGACAAACACAAATAACCTAACACTTTCATGAGGTATTGGGAGAGAAATATCCATTTAAGAGTATTAGAGTTATGCTGGCCATGGTATATGGAACCAGTGCCACGGCCAACTCAGGACTAGGGGTGGCGCCAGGATTTCCCCGACGGGGGTCTAAGCTCCCTGACGGGGGGGGGTAGTGACCGATCAAAAATTTCCGACCCTCACACTACCCCCATGCCAGAACCTACACTTTTGACATTTTCATTTTCTTGAACTTGATTTTTCTCTCAAAAAATTTTTTTTAAATAAATACAAACTGCGGAGAAGGCTGTTCACTTATCACGCGGCAACAACTAGCCTTCACTAGGTGGAGGTCGGGCATTCCCCACAAAACGGCACCAAAAAGTGTAGACTACGGTAGGTTACCATGAAAGTTGATCTCTCTGCGTCGGCGCACATTGGCACGAGCATGCCAACCTATTTTGCAAGCTTAACAGGACTCTCGAGTTTGTTTTCCAAGCTAATTGATCGCGTTCCGTCCGTGGTCAGCTTTTCAGTGAATACAGGAATTGTATTATTATTTAGGCTATGGAAACATGGGCAGAGTCGGATAAACCGACAAAAGATGTAAAGACAGACAGTCCTGTCGCGCGCGAAGAGCGGGAAAATTTTCACCATTGTTATTGAAATTATTATTGTTGGAAATGGATAGACTGTCTGGGGGAACAAGTCTTCGTCGGGGTAACAAGCTCTCGTCTGGATGAACGCTGTTTGCTCACCCAGTCCGGCTCTCCGACGAAATGGGAAAACTTCCCCGAGGGGGCTGTACTTCCCCGACGGGGGGCTAAAGCCCCCTGTCCCCCATGGCGCCATCCCTGCACAGGACTAAAATGAGGAATACCGTGGCTGACATGACATGAATTTTCTTTTTGACCAAAGTTATGAAGGAGCTGACCACATTTTATCTCTTGCATCAGCACAAGGTAATACATCTCAATTCTGTCAGTCCCTATTTGCATTCAAGTGAGTAGCAACTTGGTGCTTGTCATCTACCTGGAGTAAACTACACCTTTCATTATCCTTGGTATAGACCATTGCTGAAATCACTCATACTGTTAAGCAGTCTAAATGTTACTTGCACCTCTGAAAGGAGTTTGCTTATCTTGCCAGAACAAGAACAGCAAGAAAACCACAATACAAACAAAGCTGTCAAGCAGACCAATTCCCTTTTCCAATGTTGTACATGCCAATTCCAAATTTAAGCTCTAAAATGAAAACAGATACTGAATACCCAATATTGTAATAACAGTCTCCTTCAAAGATATAATGACGTAATATTTCTACATAAAAATTGTTATTAAAGCTATGGTATAAACAGGTAAGAAAAATACAGTAACCAAAGAAGAATTCGAATTTCCTTAAAGGGTTTCGTTCAAAGACATCAAACTGGAGGTTGACACTTCCTACAGGAATAATGTGGGATTATATTCCGATGTAAGAACATTCCAATATCGAGTGGTTAAATTCACATATGGGAAGTCAAATTCCTACCTGGGGAAGTTGAATTCTCATATAGGAAGTTAATTTCCCATATGGGGAGTTCAATTCCCCAAATGGGAATTTACCTTGGCCAGTTGAGCAAATGAAAGCAATATGTCCATTGTGATAGGTTTACTCAAAACCTCTTAGACAACAAAGGTCTTCTCTGCGTGTGTACATGCATAGTGAAGAGCTGTAATGTAAAGCAAGTTGTTTGTTAATGTTTTGTGTAGTATACAGTGGTCAGCATTTAGTGACTACCTGCAAGCAGAGAGTGTGGGTGTTCATTGAAGTTGTAGTGGAGTACATACAGTATTGTTACAGTGGAGAGTTGTTTCTTGGGAAAAAAGTTGTGTACAAAAAGCCTAAGCATGGTTGTTTCATTCAGGATTCAGACTAAGGGTGTATATAAATGGAACCACTTCTGTATTGTGTTGCTAAGCTAGTATTTGGTCAAAGTCTGTAATATCATCAGGTAGCTTCTGTCACCATGCACCAAATAAAAAGATATAACTAATGGGGAGTTTAAAAATCCATAACGCATTTTATGGATGTTCAATTGTTCATTGGGGAGAAGAAAACCCTAACTGAGATTATGATGTGAACATCACGATGTCATGGTTGGAACATCCTGACTCTTAGCCAGTCAACTTTACATTAATGCAATTACAAAAGAGAACTTGGAATGAAACACATAATTCCATGTTGTTTCTTCAAAGGATACTATAAACACAATAATTACTTGTATTAGTCATACCTGTGCAAAAAAAGGTAAAGCCAATGGAAGCATCTCAAAAAGGTGGGATTATATCAACCCATATGCACCCTTGGATTTCAACTTTTACTTAATATGCTGTCACGACAACTGGTATCAAACTGCATTTCCCTGGAATTTTGAAATGTTACCTGTGCTGACATTAAATGGCCAAAGGAAGAAATCCTCTGTAAACTGCACATTTAGTACAAAGGGAGCTCAGGATGAGCACTTTGTTCTTTACTTACAACATCAACACTTCTGTCCACAGTACTTTCTTGCAAAGAGAGTGTTGTAAAATAAATAACTCATATGTCCATAGGATAACGAATCATAGCTAGGTTTGCTTCCAATCAAAAAGGTAATACACAAGCTACTCAGATGTTGTTTCTATACTCAATCAACATTATGTTCAATAGGCACACTCTCCCATTCATTAACCATTGCTGATACGTACATGAAGTCATTTACAGTCACTCTACAACACCTTGAATTCTATAGGATTTGAAACAAAAATGAACTTTTTAGTGATATTGTCACAGCATAAGAAGGCTGCCATATCCTACCTATTTCACAACGGTCGCCAGACCTTTCTGCTGGGCACAGGCACAAAAAATTATTGCCAGTGCCTGTTCTGAAACATTTCCCACCACCTGGGCATGGAGAGGTAAACATGGGTCATCAATACATGCCCCTGATGTAAAGGAGAGTGATGGAACTCTACATTGTGAAACCTCAAATTCACACAGGTTGTCATAGGTCAAACCATCTGAGCCACAAACAGGATTAAACTGAAGAGTGCAATTTCGGAAGCAATCATCTGTAACAAAAGCAAAGGAAAATTATCACAATAAGCAACAAAGAAGTAGTTTGCATATTTGGAAATATGAATTTAGAGATCAAAAGAAAATAAAATGTTTTCCGAACAGTTGGTTAAATAAGCTTTGTCAAGAACATTGCTTCCCCAAACTGCCAGCAATAGGTTGTAAATATATCTCCCTCTTTTAAGCCATGATACGTTACCGCTAAACTAAGATATCAAACCCATGCTTCACTGATTAACCTCCACATTATGTCACCTGTCCATGTGTAAAGCCTCACTGTAACACGAAGCTATGAAGTGTGCTTCATTCCCCCTCCCTTCCCCAAGGTAATGCAATCAAGCTAAGAATGAGTAAAAAAATTAGATGCAATTTTAGGTCAAGTTTATGTTCCTTAAAAGGCCAGGACATAAATGTGACCAAACCCAACCAAAAGGTGTTCTTCGTTGACAAAGCTTTTAAACCTTTTGGCAATGCATTAAATGAGATGATTTTAAATAGACATATTTCCTTATTAGTTGCAACATCATTTTGAAACAATTACATAAAAACTTCCTCAATGCTGACCTACTGTCGTCACTGTAACATTAAAATTACACTCTGCCTGTTTGCCAGCTGTATCTCTGAAGATGAAAGATACAGAGGTGGTTCCTACATTGAAACTACTGCCACTGTTATGACTCTGGCTAACAAGGGATACCCCTCCATCTCTTGACACTGCAACTGGCGTCTCAAACATCACATTTGCACTCGATCCACTGGTTTGAGCTTCAATATTTCCAGGGCAGTTGGAAACAACTATGTATAAAGGTAGGCCACCAGTGTGTAGTAAAAGAGAAAAAAGTGATGTCAAATAATGCAGCAGTACTAAAACACACTCTATTCAAAAACTGTACCCCTTTTATTGAGGCAGGGATAATAATTTATTAAGGGGTCTAATAACGAGCCTGCGAAGCATTTGACAAAAAATCATTACACTAGCCTGAAGGAAACTTGCACTAGCCTCAAGAGGCACACGCAACAGTATATCTATCCCACTGTGCTCGATTTTTATACTGGCTTATGAAGATTTCATTGTAAAATGAAACTAGCCCAAATGTGGTTTGACCTTGCCCTGTGAAGTAAAGTTTACATACTTTCAAGCTCGGAATGGAAAAATTTTCCTTTACTTTGTCATAATCAAATTCTGTAAAAGATGACTGAAATCACATAAAGTGTGAGTGCTAAAAAGAAATTAGTATAGTTGTACAACGTTAAAGCAGTGAATCAAACTGCAAACGGCATACACTTAAAAAGGAAAATGTTTATTTGTCATACAATCAGTAATGGTTACGTAGAATGTGCATTGGTTCTGATTTCCTGCAACGTCACCAAAAACAAAATATGCAGTTGTCATGCCAATAGGAAATACCTGTCCGGAAGTATGTGACATAAATAAGAGTCTCACATAGCCACTGTTATCAGTTGCTTGAGGAGGTGTGAAAATGACAGGGGAAGGCCCCATTTGACTGAAGTCTCCTGGACATCCGCTGATTACTGGAGGTTCGAAACCCTATGAAAAAAGCAAATGCAGATGGTTTTTTGACATATGCTAACAAGAAAGTGAAAATCAGTTATATAGGCTGTGAGGATTCTTATTCTACAAACAGTGTCATAGAAAGATTTCTAAGATGGGAGAAGGAAACCTTATAGCTCCTGGACTTTGACATTTCTAAATTTTAAACTGTTCTCAGGCAAAGCTTATGATAACTTTTTAAAGAAAAATTACAAATTGAAACAAAAGGGTTCTTTCCAGCTCGATCTCCTCCCAAACAATTGAATAGCAACAATTGCTATGCAATATTTTTTTGCATAGCAGTTCTCAATTTTTTTTTGTTTTTTTTTTGTTTTTTGCATAGCAGTTCGCCAATATTGAGTAGCAGTTTTGTAATTGCTAAAAAATGAGTCAAGTTATGATGTACAATGAAAGTGAAATAAGTAATGTTCATTTATCGATTCGAGCTATAGACCTGTCCATTTTATCAGGTTTGCAGAATTGCATTCTCATTTTTCAGTATTTTTTATTAACCCCTTATAACCCTGATTGCCATCTATTAATCATCATTGAGTGTTGTGAACACCACTTGGCCAAGGCATAACGTCAGTCTGTAGTGGCGTACTCAGTATTTCTATCAAGGGGACCATGCAGTTTGCTGTGTGATTGCCGGCCTAGAGGAGATGTTCTAAGAAGAGGGGGTCTCCTCCCCTTTGAAAATTTTTGAAAAATTTGATGTCCGTACATGCAATCTGGTGCCAAATATGTTACATTTTGAAGCAAAAGTTGTCTTTAAATATTTACGTACTTTTAAGAACTAAAGAAAAAAATTGGCATCCGTGAGAGGGGCTCTGGCCCGATCCCCCCACCATCACTGCCAGTCTGTCATACAGTGCTCAAACTCTAATCGTGATTGGAAAATTGAACCAGAGGATATTGCTGTGATCAAAGCAACAATGAATTATCAAATCGATGTGGTAAATAAATTGAAATATTTTAGAAATAAAAAAATACAGCCACGATCATGCCACATCAGCATCGACATTCTACGTAACGATTTAGGCTCCAAATTTGCCTATACTACAGTGCGTTATGCTGTAAATTTCACTATTTACATGTATTATGGACCAAAACGAAATTAGACCGAATTGTTTGAACTTTTAGTGAAATAAATGCCTATTATTTTTGGTGATTTTGATCACAAGGATTTAGTTCTGTGAATGTGATCAGGAATCGGACTACAATTTTGCATCGCACAATATGAAACGCAGTCCTGAAAATGCCTCGCAGTTCCTTCAATTTGAATCGCATTTCGTGATGCGATACTGGGGAAATCGAACACTGGGACTCCCTTCCCCTGCTTTCAGCCATCCCCACGCCGCATTCTGACAGCCCTGACAATACTATGGGAAACATGAATGTGAATCATCCTCAAGGGCTTATGGATTACAACTCGATGTTAGCTGTCTCTCAATTCAATGTGTGATCTCAAATATGACATCCTCTCTAAATGAAACAGTTGTCTCAGATGGGAATGAACAATCCTGGAACACTGCTATGTTTTATTTGAGTTATGATTTACATGCATGGAGTTATGTTTTGCATGTTCAAAGATAAGGTTTTCTTGTAATACTTACGTCCTGGTATAAGACAGAAGGTTCCTTGAAAGACAGAGGTACAGTTACACGTAAAACCACCGCTTCCACTCACGCAAGTACCACCATTACTGCACGGAGAACTCATGCACGGATCAGGAACTGTATGAGACAAAAATGCAAGAAATTAATACTAAATGTTCTTTTTCTTCTTTCCTTTATTGAAAAGAGTACTTTCATTAAAAAGAATTTTCAAAAGCAAAGGGTCATACTTCACACATGGATAATTGGTTCCTAGTACAATGAGATGCCTTTCAATGATCCCATGCCTCCATAAGCTGCAGGGTCACATACGGAGCTGTATTATAATTATGGCATACACATGAAATTTTGTAGCATTGTCTAAAGAGCACTAATTTGTCATCCAAAGAGTGGATATTTTGTTTGAAATTATGGAAAAAGAAAAGCATACTAATTAACAAATCAAAATATTTCAGCCTTCAATAAGAGAAAATGTTGTATTTTAAAGTACGAGTATAAATAAATTGCAGAGTTGTCAAGCTTACATATACACTGAGCTGACAATTTATTAAGATTTCAATGATGTTTAACTACGCTAAACACAAATTACATTATTAATAGGCTATCCAGGATATTCAAACATTCGATAAGCATACAAAGACAGGTCCTTCCTTTCCTTTTTAACCGTTGTCATTCAAATGTTGTCATTAAATTCAATGCAATGAAATTAAAAATTTATTATAAAAAATGCATGGGTCATTTCAAATCTCTCCCTTCAGCATTATATGAAATCGTGATCTGCTTGCTTGTGAAAATGTAGATAAATGATAAATGTGTATAGTCCTTTTGAAAAATGTAGATGAATATGGAAAGCCCCTTACAACTTCATTTTTTTATGTACTGCTATTACCACAATCAACTACCCTAGCCACTAAGCTTAACCCAGTTTACCATTCTATCATGTTTAACCGGCTCTACATCAAACCACCCAAATTAAATAATCCAACAAGCTGCTTTAATTTTCCCAAGCGAAAGATGAAATCGTTGAGTTTGCATAGCAGCAAGCATCCTATGAAACTCTGGTTGCAAAATGATTTTGTTATAGCTTCGAAAAAGTCCCAAATTAACATCTTCTCATGCTCTCTTATCATATGTACGGTATGCTGAACCTCTTTTATCTGCCCATTTCAGAAACTGCTAACATTTTGAATGCGGGTATGAAATTACTGCTTATCAATTTTCTCACTCCATTTAAACTCTTAAAAGCCTTCTTTTGTGCATTAATTATAACGATGCAATCAGTGATCCTACCAAAAACTTCACAAGTCTTTCCAACGGCAAATGCTGGACAATTTGTACATTGAAAATCCACATCATCAGTAAAACTATTAAAGGTATTGGAGCAAATGCCTCCATTCTGACAAACGTCTGGATCCATGCTGCATACATCTTGTGATGGCACGGCAAAACCTGTACATACATAAAAGGAAAAACATATCAAAACCTCCTGTCCAAATGTTGACATTGTAATAAACTTGAACTGAATTTCATAGAATAAAAAACAACCATAGATAACCTTTAAGATATTAAAGGCAGACACAAGCTTCTATAGTAACACTATGTATAAAGAAGTCTTCGTTTAAGATAGGCCATGTGTGGATAAAATCTGAATTCAAAAATTTAGAGGACAACCAAAATGTGTTGAAAAAATGTCATTTGTTGTAAGCTTTATTAGCACCCTTTGCAAGTAGTCTCATTATTCATGAACGTCCTCTAACCCCACCCTCATCAAATCATAGCGGCATACCTGTCATCTACTGTAATAGCTCATGAGAGTAAATCAATAGTTTTGTAACAACAGACATACACTGCCACCTGACTACTGACATGATCATACTTACAAATGAACTTCCCTATTATCCGCTGTGTACTGGAATCATAAAACAAACACCAGTACTACTACTTTCAGATCCATGAGTATGAATATGAGTACAAGCCCTGACTTCATGCACACATGCTGCTAGAATTCAATAGGAGGTTTTAGCCAAATTTACCCTAGAAAAAGCCCTTTTCCCGGGTGAAGCTTATCTCTACACTTGCAACAGTTAATCCCTTTTGCAAACAAGCTGGCTCTGTTGATCAAAAAGTCTTTAAAGGGTCAAGCCATCCTTTTGTTAAGAGCTGTTACTCAGTGATGATCTTTATCACTGACATCACAGCTCCTTCGTAGAATAATAGTGTTATGGGTACGCAACCCCAAAATTATTGAGATGCCCCAAGCCTAATAAATATACTGTCACATGCTCTCTAATAAAAAAAATTTTGAAAGTTTAAAGCTGACACTTGGTCACAGGATGTATCCTAAAATGATTAAAAGGGTGGAGCCTCATAATTTCCATTAAACTGAGCCCTTAATTAGTTTCTGCAAACCATACAAGCCTTTTAATAATAAGAGGTTCATAGTTCATTCAGACTATCAGTTCGTACCTGTATCCATAGATTTACAGATGCCCATTTTATATTTTATAGATTGTAGGGTGCCAGGAAGTAATTTGTCATTTAAAGAAACATGTATCAAAGAAACTTAAACAAGACTGGTATGAGTCATCAAACCAAGATGGGTGACGGCCAAGACTGAAAAGTTGATTCTGTAAAAAGACGGAAGTTCGGAGGAAATACACTGGAGATTGAAAGCCTGCTTGCATAGGATACTTTATGGAGATTCAAAGGGAAGTAAAGGATACTAAGATTAGAATGGTAAAGAGGAAATTTGATTAATTATAAACAGACAAAACACAAGCAAACAAAAGAATCAGTTTAAGGACATACGGTAATAACCTTAATAGTCTAGGCCGTTTTGTAGCTTTTTGGGGGTTTGCATTTTTTGTTTTGCTATATTTGGTTAAATCTGATATGAAGTAGAGTAGACATCAGACTTTCTGAAAAGTATGGGCTCCGTTTTTTCCATGTGTAAAGAGCGGGTCAGCTAGTAACTTCAAAATGGCCTCCATTGTGATCATTTTGACTGATTTAGCACAAAAAGACTCTTTTATTCCTTAATCTTTCAACTTTTTTAGGAGTAAAAGTGGTAAAATTAACAGTCTTCCCCCACAATATCTTATACGTTTTTCCCAAAATATTGATCCATTTTTTGTAGTGACCTGTCGAATATGGCCCTTTTCGCCGAAAAACGGCAATTTTGGCAATTTTAGCAACTGGGCCCATTTTTGAGTACCAGATTCTCTTAAATTATGTATCCCCATATGCATAAATTTTGCTTTTGGGTAGCCCAATAACCAGGTAAGACGTGAGGAAAATATCGACTCCCAAATTCAAACCTACATGAAATGGGTTGTACTGACAATTCGCAATGTCTTTGCTTTGGGTTGGAAATTTTGGCATCTGGGATCAGTTTTTAGTCAGAATAATAGGTTTCAGTGCATTGTGTGTGCCACTAGATGTTCCTGTCTTCATGGAAATATTTAGCTTTATACCTCAGAAGTATACAGAAAGAATTTCGATCCGCAATTCGGAATGGACATGAAATTACTGACCCCCAAATATCGCGATTTCTTCATTTTTTCCGAGAAAAATATGGGTTTGGGGGCATTTCTCTGTAAATATCATACAAGATTCTCTCATCTTCATGAATTGGGCAGCATAGTGCCTTAGTGGTGCACAGAAAGGATTTTGACTTTCAAATGAGAATGGGCGTGAAATTATGGGAACCCAAATTCTGCGATTTCTGCATTTTTCTTTAGAAGATGGGTTTAGGGGCACTTTTGAGCAATATCTTTACAAGTTTCACACAATATGCTCTCATCTTTAAGGTATGGACAGTCTGGTACCTTATAAGTTCACAGAAAGATTTTTGACTCTCAAACGAGAATGGGCATGATATTTATACGGACCCCTTGCGATTTCTTCATTTTTGCTTGAAAAATGTGGGTTTAGGGACTCTTTTGGGCATTAATATCTTTATTAGTTTAATACCAGATGTTCCCTTCATCCTGGAATCTGTAGCCTAGTACACCAGGAAAACACATAGAATTTGGACTCACAACTGAGAACAGGTATAAAATTACGGAAAACCACATTCTGTAATTTCTTTTTTTATTCCTTGAAAATATGGGTTTTAGTAGTTTAGGGGCACTTTTGAGCCACAATATCTTTATAAGTATCATACAATATGCTCTCATCTTCATGGTGTGGGCAGCTTAGTGCCTTTTAGTGGCACTAGGCTGCCCACACCATGAAGATGAGAGCATATCGTATGATAACTATAAAGATATTAATGCCCAAATGTACTCCTAAACCCATATTTTCAAGGAAAAATGAACAAATTGTAGTATTTGGATTTCTGTTATTTCAGACCCATTCTCATTTGAGAGTCAAAATTCTTCCTGTGCACTTATAAGGCATCAGGATGTCCACGCCGTAAAGACGAGAGAAGGCAGGAAGGCAGGCTGGCGGGCGGGCGGACGGACGGGTGGGTGGGCAGGCGGGCAGGCAGGCAGGAAGGTAGGCAGACAGGCAGGTATGACGCCTTATGATCACAATAACTCACACCAGCAAGCTGGTATGAGCTAAAGTTAGTCTTCTGCCTCTACAGCATTAGGCACTCTTTTGCTTAGAGATCCAGACCCTATTTTAGAACCATAAACTCTTTATCTGTTCCCTAATCCAATTAAATTTGGACATCTCAGCCCTTCTGTCAGTAACTAAAGACTTCCTGTGCATATGATACACAAATGAATTAATTGTGCAATGAGAGGACATGTCAATAGCTTATCTGTTGTGTAATCAACTGAACAAAGTTCCTCTCTCGAGTCATACCAAAGACTTTAAAAATGGAACCTTCTGCCGTTGTGCGTGATGCTCCGCATAAGCAATGCAGTAAGGAAGCATAAGCAATGGAGTAAGGAAGAAAACAAGCCAGTGAGCCACACCTGGAAAAAAGGCCGTGGCCGGCTCGACGTGAACCAATTGGTTGGAAACTGGGCCGTTAAACCTCATCTAACAAAATAGCTAACCCTGCTTAGAGATTTAGTATTATTCTAGAAGTGAGTAGTCAGGTAGTGGTGTCTTACAACAAAGAAATGAGCAAATAAGTAGGTTTTTATTATACCCGATGTCCCCTTTGTGAGGTCCGGTCAGAGTGTTCTGTTTTCTAAGCAGGCCAAGTTCTAACGGGCTCATTTGCATGATGTTCGTTATGATTCTTAAGGAAGGGGCTGACCTCGTTGATTTATATTAATGAAACAGTCGTTTCAAATTTTTAGCACCTGCCTCTTAACTGGTGAACGTGTAAACCTACTCATCAAAGCGTTGTCCATAGTAAGCCAATTATGATAGGATTTCTATATCTGGATGATGTTGCCAGATACCAGATTGAAGCCAACGAATAAAAAGAAGTTACCAACCATCGACGAAAT
Source organism: Holothuria glaberrima (assembly GCA_009936505.3). NCBI lineage: Eukaryota > Metazoa > Echinodermata > Holothuroidea > Aspidochirotida > Holothuriidae > Holothuria > Holothuria glaberrima. Next base: position 5,996 of record WURT03648722.1, on the reverse strand, counting down.
AAGTAGCTTATCACTGATAATCTCCTCGGAAGCTAGTAAGTTCTAGAGGATAAGCATAAATTACACTTTCTTTTAAGCCTCCTAGTTTTTAACGAGGAATTGGGGTAACAGATAATCAGTTTGGTAAGTGAAGAAAAAGGAAGGACTCATTGTGGTCTGAGAGTCCTTAAAAATGTACGACAACAATACCATATAAAGTGTCCCTACATAGTACCATGCTTCATAAAATAGACAAGCGAATATCGTGCCGCAACAAAATCATCAATGATGCAGTAGCTCAACGACGATTTCCCTAACACAATTACAGCTATGTCGTTTCATTAATGATCCGAACAGAAGTCTCAAGCCCCTCATGGGGTATACATACGCCTGCTGAATCGACGACGCTAAACATGTTGATTTCCAAACCTCACTTTTCTTTTATCTAAGTGTGGTGTATAAAAGTTTCAATCGAACCGTCAGAGGTCTATTATCATCAACACTCCTAGGTTCTATTCCACTTAGGTTGCAAACAATTACATGGTGGAACGGGCAGGATTGTGAACAAAACTCCCTTTGTATGCCCTGTATGCTATGGCTAGGGTTTCCTTGAGCTGGATTAAATTTCTATGCATTTGGTATTATTTTCCCCCTATCATTAAATTGTGTAATTGGGCAAGAGAGGATCTCAAGTGGACATTTAACATGATCAATTCATCATGCTCATCTTGAATAGGGTGCATTATGATATGTTACGTGAACATTTATGATCTAGCACCTTCAGTACTTTAGGTATCAATAATCACAGCAGGGGCAGATCAGAGTTGCCTGGAGAATGTCACATTGCTTCATACAGTTCCACACATACAGTAGATGCGCGTGGAATATGCTGCAAAACTGCAGTTTTGAGAAAATACTTTGTAATTTTAGTACTATATATATTTGAGTGAAGTAGCGGTGGGTTCTCTTCTGTTCATATCGACATATGCCTGAATGATGTTTTGTGCAATAATTGCACAGCCATAATTTGGGGGCATGTGTCCCTGCCCCCTTGGCGACGCCACTGCAAATTTGGATTGAGATATCTTTTTTAATGTTTGTGGGCACAATATTGTAGGTAAATCAGCCGACAAATATGAAGAGCTACTAAGGCTAGGCCTATACCCCAATGTGTCAGGCCCATCAACAAATGATTCCTATGACCAAATATTTTACATGGGACCCATGTCTCTACCTATGATGACCCCCAGTGAAAAATGGGACGAAAAAATAATACTTTTGGACGATTTCGTCCAAAAATCTTCTAAAATCGTCCTACCATGAAAAATCGTCAAGAACAGTTATACATTCCATTATCGCTACCTGGACTATTACATTGTAAAACAGGATCACATTAACGAGCATGGTCGTAAGCCATCAAGGTTTCTTCAACTTATAGAAGATATAATTTTGTCCTTCAGCGGCAATAATTGAGGAAGACATCCCCATTATAAAAAAGTAACAGTCGGCTAATTACGTAATAAAACATTTCTTTGTTTGTAACCTTGATTAATCGTCCAAAAGGGGGATTTGATCACCAAAATTGTCCAAAAGGCACAGGATGAAAATGGAAGAAGAAAAAATGTTGTCCAACATCTTCCAAAATCGTCCAATTTTTCACTGGGCCATCATCAACTGACCACTCAACTTTCCCAGCATGCTCGCCAAAATTGAAAAAGGTCGGACCTAACCACTAGGTGAAGTACTAGAGAAGTCTTTTGCCAGGTTTCACTGTTTGACCTCACTTACCCCAAATGACCTTTGAACTGTTCCAAAGAATAATTTTGATGACCCATCATCTTCTCAACACTCTGGCAAACTTTGATAAGATGGGATATAACTCCTAACAGTTGAAAGCTTTTGCGTGACTCCCTTGTTCCAGCTCTTGATGGCCTTGCATGACCTTTGAATACTTCAAAAGCACAACTTTCATGATCCATTACCTTATAAAAACTCTTGCCTAGTTTGATAAAGTTCAGACATAACCCATAGGAGTTTAAGGCTTTTGCACGATTAAAGTTTGACCTCTCCTTGACCGCCAAATGACCTTTGACCTACCCCGATAGTACAACATTGATAGCCAATCATCCCCTCAACACTCCTGCCAAATTTCAAAGATTTGGACATAACCACTAGGGATTGAAAGCTTTTGTGTGATTTCACTCTTTGAGTTTCCATGACCCCAATTACCTTTGACCTACTTCCTGTTACCATACTCAGCTGCAGACCTGACAACCGTTCCGATTTAATTTTAGTTCGTACACAGCAAAAACCCAGGAACGTTCCGATCTCAGGCAACCACGCCAAAATAGTTCAAGAAATTTTCTTGCAACAATATTATTTTAAGCACATGGCAGTGTGGATCTCGCACCTCGTTAATGATCGGAGACATTTTAGCGCGTAGTGAGTCATCCTTGTAGGGACCATCCACTTTGTTAAGACAGTCTTGGTTTTGTCGGCTTTCACATCTTATTGTAATATGTAATGTGATGAAAAAATGACATGACTCTCGTGGATTGAACTTGTACGGAATTTACGTGTACTTAGCCCTATGTAAACACAGCATGACCAAGACTTCAGTAACATATAGCCTCGGGCCAACGTGCGACATCTAGGCATGCCCGAAAAATGTTATCAGGATCATGCACTGACAGTTTTATTTCATAACGATGTAGTTTATACTTTACGTAAGGCTGGTGAATATATCACCACAGCTTAAGCTTACGGACCGACCGACGGCCGTATGGTGAATAGGCCTACTACGCCGACGGTACATACTGCATGCAGGGAGTTGGAAAAGAGCTAAGTGATGTCGAATCAAACTCAATTTGGAAGGCTCGACCAAAGACATTTATTGGCTTCTCAAAAGCCGTCCTGCTTAAATTTGGCCGTCTCTTAATCATTTTAGTCGTCTCAAAGACGGCGAGACCTAACGCTGGCTAAGGCCTTGGTGGATGGGCATTTTTTTGCCTAGTGCATTAATAAGAACATTCTGAAGGCAAAGGACTTACAGCTAGAAAATACTAATGGGAAAGTCATGAAAAAATCTGCAAAAGCAGATTTCTGGGAAAATAAACCGATCTTTAGGCACTCATCTGTTTAGAGATCCAGACCCTATTTTGGAAACATGAAAAGTGTATCGATCTGTTTCCTAATCTTTTTAAACTTAGGCATCTCAGCCTTTCTTTCAGAAACTAAAGACTTTGCTACTACAAAATGTTTAACTGTGCAATAAGATGACATGTCAGTAGCTTATCTGTTGAGTAATCCACTGGAAAGTTCTGGAAGTGACAGTGGTGTCTTACAACAAGGAAATGAGCCGTGTGTGTGTATGTGTGTATACGTACACTCTAAAAGCAGTTGGTTCAAATTTGAACCGACGGGGGTCTGAGGGACAACTAACCGGAATCTGTTCATAAATTTGACTAGATTCGGTTAAAAATTGAATAAAGTTGGTTTTATTCTGAACCAAGTCTAGTCAAATGAATGAACAGATTTTGGTTAGTTGCCCCTCCGACCCCGCGTCGGTTCAATTTGAACCGTTGTTTTTAAAGTGTATGTACGTACGTATGTGTGAGCCTAGCCTGGGTATGCATGTCTGAGGCTGCTATGGGCATGTGTGTGTATGTATGTATGTATGTATGTGTGTATGTATGTATGTATGTATTTATGTATGTATGTATGTATGTATGTATGTATGTATGTGATGATTCACTCATAAACACTATCTCAAGAAGGGTAAACTCTAGGAATTTCATAGTTGACATGTAGATACCCAGAGATGCCAAGGTCGGATGATTGTTTAGAGGGAAAAATTTTTGACACTTCCCGTTTCCTAAGCATTTCTTGGAGACTGACTCCCGTTGACATAGTTCTGCGACCCAAATTTTCTGGGACCGTTTTTTTTTTTTGCTTTTGGCACCACCATTTTGGACCAACTACATTTCTTGGAGACCGACTCCCACTGACATAGTTGTACGACGCAAGGACCTTTTTTGCATTTTTGCACTTCAAATGTTGATTTCTCGCATTATTTTGGTCCAATGAAATGAATTTTACGCTAAAAAAGGACAATGCGGAAGATTTAAAGATGCGGGAGATTCGGACAGTTAAGCGGGTGAGCGGGAGACGACCCGAAAATGCAGATGACTTGGCAGGGCTGGATACCCCTTATTGAGTAGGTGATCCTTATTGTTTTTGGTGGAGGTGAAAGGTCATTTGGGTTCACCACTGGTCAAATGTTAAATATATTGGAAATTGCTTTTAAAAACGATATCTCAGAAGGAAAATGTGAGGGAGCTCATACTTACCATTTGGATTGCCTATATGGAGAAGATGGTCCCTATTAGATCTGGTGAAGGTCAAAGGTCATTTGGGGTCACCACCCAGGAGAAAATTCCAGTCTAGAATAGGTAATTGTTGTCGGTTTTTAACAGGTGCCTGGCAAAACCTGTTAAAAACCAGGTTAAAATTCCAGTCAAGAAACAGGTATTTGGTGTCGGGTTTTTACATGTCAGTGGCGGATCCAGGATTTCGCCGAAGGGGGGGGCCCAGACGAGAAATGACTAATCGCCGTCCTGGGGGAGGGGTTTAAGGGGACCCCTCCCCTTTGGAAAATTTCACAAAATATGGAGGTTCTCAGGTGCAATCTGGTGCTACTTTTCGCGCAAGTTTGGAGTAAAATTTATTTCCAATAAATCATGTATTCATGGTTTGCCTGGCAAAAATTTGCAATTTCGAGCAATGAGCTGGGATTTACGTCTTTGGGAGTAGGTGGTGATGCAAACTACTTTTTACTAGGCTACTCCAGGCCATTTCATCTTGGATGCCCCCTTCCACAGTGCCGTCGGAAGGTATTTCTGATTGGGGGGCTGACTTGTGCATGTTGAAAAAATTGGAGTGTAGATACGCTACGCGCCACCATGGGTTGGCCCGTAGCGTATGGAGGAAATTTTTGAAAAAGTGCCTCCCAGATTGCAAATGGCCCCAAAAGTTGAATTTTTGGTATATTTTTTGTCTGACGTTGATGTAAATTTGCCTAAATTTTGATTCAAATTTCATCCCAATTTTGTAGAAAATTGACTTAAATTTCTAAATTGACTTCCCAAGTTAGGTTGATAATTTGAACCCATTTCCCCTCATAAGATAATCCCTTTGGCTAAGCAGGTAATTCGATTTAATTACAGCTTAGACTATCTTCTGAATATAGGAGACGAAATATCTCTTACATTTTTTGAGGACCTTTTGATAAAATTGATAACGAAATCCCCCACTGATTGTTATTTCTAACAATAGGTTTCCGCGTAATAGAATACGTGTTTTAGATGGCAGAGGAATTAGTTACAGACTGTGAAACCATATCAATAATCAGAGGTCTAACAATGAGCTTGGGGACCCCAGCTCCTGGATCCAAAGGGCCCCCTTTTAGGAGATCCAGTAGCGCCACTAGAGGTTAGCGATTTGGGGGCACTACAGAAGATGGTGCTCTAAGTCTACCTTAGATTCATCTGGCCAGAAGGTCGGTAAAAATTGCATATTTTTGAGAAATTTTGGTACATTTAAGATGGTTTAGATGCAAAATGGTGCTATCTTTGACAAATTCCTGAACTGACCATATATTAAAAAGCTTTCACGATTAAGTGAATTCTTATACCGTACTTTTTGGTTGACTGTAAGGGAAAGCTGTGGTGACTTAGTGTAGGGGTAACATTGGCCTTTCCTTGAAAAATTCTTGTTTAGTCAGGTAAGGTGGCTTAGATGCAAAATGCAGGTTTCGTAGCAAATCATGCAATTATTTACATGCATAGAAGTAATCATTCATTAGTGATATTATGGCAACACTGCTTGTTATAAAAATGTGTAACTACAAATGCATACTACGAATGTTACCGTGTATGCTATTCATGACATTATATTGCTCTAAGATTCTCTACTGATGCGGGGTCCCTGAAGAAGTCGGAGTTGTACATTTTTCGGAA
>WURT03648712.1:0-17605 GCA_009936505.3 Holothuria glaberrima | reverse complement strand
GCCTTCTAGTCCTGAATTGATTTCTTTCCCCAGCCTTCTAGTCCTGAATTGATTTCTTTCCCCAGAGCCTGAGTTGACTAACCGCTGCAAATAACCTCAAAGGATTAGGAGGCTTAATCATAAATTTAAATTCGGAGGAGTCATTTTCACAAGCAGTGAAAAGTAATTAGCTGCGATGTCTCGAGTCATACAACTTAGTTTGAGCAGTGCGTATCAAACTCGTGACAGCACATCTGAAAATATCATTAAAGAAAGCACTTAAGAAAAGGTAAGCAACTCAACTTACAGTTCAAAAATATCTATTTACTAAATCTTACGTATGTTTGTGAAATCGTGTGTTTCGTGGCGATGGGAACATAGACTGTCTCCGCACCGAAGGGTCGAACAGGTCACCATGGAAGGTTTACTACGATACCGATACAATTGTTTTGTGTCTAAACAAAAGAAAACGGAAAGGTGATTGATTGCTTTCCCGTTTTAATTTTATGAATGTAGACAAAATAACATCAGTTAAAGAATCAAATCGTTGCTTGGTTGCAGTAAGTCGTGTTTCTACTATCAAGAAAAAAATGTAACAAACAATATAAATCTGTATGATCGCAATTGGGTCGCTGAAAGACCTATATCTTTAGAGTACTCGTCACCTCCTCTTCTGTCTTTATTTATTGGTGCTGAAGCCAGGTCTATGATTAATCAATCCGTACTTTATGGTATATATCTATAATAAGTTACACGGAGTGTGGGAAGAATCCACACAGGTGGTAGAGGGAGCTGTTTGATCAAATTTAAAACCCATCATGCAAGTGTTCGAGAGTGCGTGATTCATTCTTGACTTGCAGAATGTCTGGTTGTCAGTTGAAAGTTATACCTCCTGCCAACTGCGGTTCCGATTTGGAGGAGGAAATGGGGTGGGGTGGGGTGGGGCGGGTGGGTGGGTGGGGTGTAAAATTTATATTATGCGAGTCATTTGCATGGAGCAATCACAACAAGCACTGAGCACTTTGAAATCGGGGGAATGATCCAAGTGCAACGGGCCGGAGTTTATAGCAAGATGGAAGTTAGAAAAACAGAAAGTCATTTTATTTTGGCTTGTGTTCCTCCGGCGACTATAAAGGGATTTTTCAGAGACAAAATTCAGTAAGTTTACAAAATGCAGAGAATTTTTTTCTCTTTGAGGTGGTGAAAACTGCATCTAAATAACTTGCAGCGTGTGGAAGATACAAATTTTCAAAGAAATGCAATTTTTTCTCCAGATAAAGTGTATTATGGGAAATTTGTGATATCATCGCGGCACATTTAATTTTACATAGAATTGAATTTCTTTATGATATTAATGCCGCTGTAGGGACTATTTAGCAACGTTGTTTGTTATGCCCTACAAATGGTGTAGATTTGTGCTAAATCTACATGGAAACATATTCAAATATTCCAACAGTATCAAATTTCAAAGACAAACAGGAATGTCAGTTATAAAGAAAAACAAAAGAAATCTGAGGCGATGCTACGCAAAATGCTACTATACAGAAGTTGAAAACGATGTTTAGACTTATAGACCTTTTTCACACTAGAGATTATAATGATAAAATAGATTTGAAATAATTTCAGCTTTCATTCACTTGCCGCCGAGCAATATTTTGTGTGACCAATGATGAGATAGAATTGTTGTCCTGTCAGATCATATGACTAAACGGTCTTTTAATGTCTCTACGAATCAACTTATTAATTGAACGCCCACATCCATTCTGGAGTATGTGCATCCATTTAAGCACTTAAAATATCTACAAGGCTTCTCTATAAAGAAACTCAAACGATCAGCAAAAATACGATGTCAGGAATGGGTCAATTTTTTCACACGTCCATCAGTAAAGATACAGATTTCTGTAGGGGTAGGATGGAGTGACTGTTCAAGTTACGGACTCAACAAAAACAAAATACAATCACATAATAACCATGCTATAATCATCAAATAGTGGAGATGGCATATGAGGAAAAGCCTGTAAGAAAACCCACTAAACCGTGCTCACTTTGTCAATGAGGTGGAGTAAAATTGCTTTCAAGAGCCACTCAGGACGCCCCTCCCCCTTAAGTCATGGTCATCTCCCTTCTCATACCAGTGGTGGATCCAAGGGAGCGCAACAGGTGCGCCCTCTCCCCCTGTTGCAAGTCATGCGTGAAAAAAGTTGAGGCAAGAAAAAAAAGGAACTAGCGAATCCAGCGTGGAGTCAGAACTTTTCAGTGACGTAGCCAGAGGGGGCAGGGGCAGAGTGCCCCACAGATATTTTGGGGACGCGATGGGCGATGTCGAAAAAAGGAAAGAGAGCAAAAAACGGTGAGAGTAGGGAGGGATACAGGGGTGGCGATTGGGGGCAGGGTAGCCATAGCCCCCATCGGGAAGGTCCCCCCCCCCGTCGGGGAATTTTAAGTTTTTTGGGGAGTCATAGTTTATACGTTAAAGAATGCAGTCCATGACGGCGAATATTCTCCCAGACGGTTTACCTGTTTTTGCTCCTTTAAGAGGACAATTTCTGTAATAAGAACCCAAAATTATCGGTGCGCGACGCACGCTAAAGAGTCCCTCCAATTTCTTCAATACTTACATTCCACATAGCAAGATAGCATAAGCCCTGTCAACCTCTCCAAGTAACGGGTAGGCAGAGTACACAGGTCATGTAGAGATTGTAAATTTCATCCCATATCACAAGCTTTGTTGCTATTCTCTTGTGGGTGTCATGCGCTTGGTCAGTTTGTGTGCGACTCACCGAGTAAAGTTTGGATATTCAATCGGGTAGTCCAGCTGGTTTCGACACAATGTATGTTATCCACCATACGGTCTACAACCCCGACAGTTTCTTGTGTTTTTTGTGTAAGCCTACCAAAGGTTTTTGCCCGTTTCGCGCCCTTTGAAACTTCACGATTAAGACTCTAAAGAAGTTTTCAGTGGGCAACTCATCTTTGAGGTATCAAGTGATATTGTGCAAAATATGCCCTGCAATGACATGAGATGGTTAGACTCCTTAATATTTCCTTCTCACCACCCCCTCAAAATAGGGTCTGTCGAAAATTTGGGTTGCTAGCATGGCCCGGCCCGCTGTCGGGAAAATTATGTCGCCACCCATGGTTGGTTTACTAATTTTGGCCTTTCAAAAGGGTCATTTCTGCTATAAAACCCGAGGAGGGAAGAACAATGTAAATTGTGCCTGATAACGACCAACTACCCGAACAATTGACCTATATACAGTAATCTTTAAATAAGTACAGATTTTTTATGGTGTAGGCTTACCCAAAAAAATTCGCGCGCTTTTCCACAGTTTAGATTCCGGGAAAAACATTAAATCAGCACGGAACTATTTTCCTCTAGCATACACACAAATTTTATGCCATATATAACGGCATGGTATGGAGTCTGCCCCCTGCGTCGGGCAAATCCTGGCGCCACCCAGGGTTTCCTTCAAGGGAGGGGGGAGGAGGATTTGTCCCCACCTCTCCAGAAAAAGGAAGGTAAAATCCCCCTTTTCTTTTCCATAAAAATAAAAAAAATTGTCAATATCTTGGTTTCTTACGTAAGAAGAGGACACTACTTTTGCAGCAATGTTTGAACTTACATAAATAAATGGGCTTTAAAACCCTTTAAATGCACCTTATAGGAGCCTTTAAGCAAGATTTAGTCCCCCTGAACCCACTTGTAACTTTGGCCAAGGACATCATCAATTAAGACTTGGGGTTTAGCAGTAATTAATCCCCCCCCCTTTTGAGCTTCTGGCGGAATCCTTGCCACCCCTGGAGGGATGTAAAAGTTTACCTTCCTACTGACTTGTGTATGTGTCATGAAGCAATATGGACTTGAAAATGGAAGCTGGATTTTTTAGGGCGGCAACTATTTTTGAGTGAAGGCCATGTTCACTCAGAGGGAGGATCGCCCCTCTAAAACCCTTCGTGGAGAACACTGGGATCTAGTATAAAAAGAAACAAGATATAGCTCCATTTTGCATCTAAGCCCTTCGAGACAGAAAAAAAAAATTTCAAAAGGTGGTGGGGGCACCCCTCCCTTTATACCCCTCCCCCAGGACGGCGGTCAAGAAGGGGGACGATGAGTCCATCTTTCCCCCTCACACAAAAAACTGGCTACGCCCCTGGCACTTTTCCACCCTACTCCATTAGCCGTCATGAGAAAAAAATGGTCATAAATATGCTTCCAAAAGTGTCAAATGTAGCACCTTTTTGCATCTGGCAGCCCTCTTCCCAAAGCAAAAATTTCAAAAGGGGGAGGGGGACACCTCTCCTAAAACCCCTGCCCCGGGACAGCGATCAGTCAAGCCTTGCGCCTCCACTGGAAATTCCTGGATACGTCTCTGCCTACGGCACTTTTGTGATGTCAAACTTGAAAAAACTTGGAAAGCTTTTGTTCTTCGGAACATTTTTTGTTCAGCAGTGACGTAAAAACAAAACGAATAAGCCATAAAAGTTCATAAAATAAATGCTTTGCTGGTAGCTCCTTGGTTCTGAATACATTGCGTAGGGACATAGCTCAGTTTTGAAATGCACACATTTTTTCTCTACAAAGGGCATTACAGAGCAAACGTTACGTAGTGTACAATTTTATTGAGATTTTGAACGATCATTAACCGTTGACAGCAGTTATAGTTAATCAGCCCTTAAAGTTGGCATAATTTTCATCACCCATCACTCACAGAAGAGCCTGGGGCTGCAGTCCACCCCGAGTTCGGACAAAACCTATTTCCTCAGCAGATTTCTCCAAAATATGAAACAAGTTTCTGTTTGGTAATGCAGGTTTTTCTCGGGAAAAAGGGCTCAGCCCCACGCCTCCAAAAATATGTCGCACGCCAACATCCATCATAATCTAATCTTTGATGATTTCAACCGGTGACGTGGCTACGGAACCATGTGTCCACACGTGCCTATCCTACAAAAAAAGTTAAGCCCAGAAAAAGTTTAAAATACATATTCCTTAGGCTCAGGCCAGGTCATTAAGCATAGGTCCGTTTTAGCAGGGTTCTTTACAACTTGTCTGTCTGAAAAACACCCCAAATTGTCAGCCTTCTTTGTGCACCGTAGTCAGAGGCGACGTACGTGCCCTTTTGAGCCCCCCCCCCTGAAAAAATTAAGGGTGTCATATGATTTTGTCTGAAAATGCGTTTGAAAACCCTTCACATGCCAGGTTAATAGGGAGAATTTAACTGCTTTCGCAAAATAAAACTGGAGTTATGTTAACCCCACAAACGTGTTGCGTTCAATTTGTTAGAAAGAGGATGCCCTTTCAAGTTGTGCACTCTCCTTGGGTGGGTATTCAGGGCCGTAGCCTGGGCGAAATATCTAGGGGGGGCAGTACGTGACATCGTCCAGTATAGCGTACCTACAGTGTGGTTGGCACCCAGGAGGAGCCATTTTTTATCGCCCATTGCCTCCATGTGGGGGGGGGGTCTTAGAGGAGACGTCTAAATGGAGGACGTTACATTGATGTAAGGTCGCTTCAATGAAAATTTGGGCTGTTTTTGACCAAGCTTTTAAATAACTATATGTTAAGAAATTTTCATTATATAGTGTCTTTTTCTGTTCAGGGGTATATTAAAGCCGGTGTGACAAACCTGTTTGAGAAACTTTTCTATGTGTCAGATGGCTAAGGTGCAAAATGGTGCTATTTTTAGGAAAGCGTTTGACTGCTCACATGTGTACAAATTCTCAGTTTTAAGTGCCTTTTTTGTTACTTTTTAGCTGAGTGTAAGGAGGGGCGTTGTCTAAGCTCCCCCCCCCCCTTTGAGAAAACTTTGCCTTTGTAGGGTTTGCTTGGATACAAAATAGTACTGTCTTTGACAAAGCTTTGAAATGATTACACTCTAAAAACACTTGGGTCAAATTGACCAATGACTGCGTCAACTATGCACCGAACCAAACTTGGTCAAATAGTTTGATTAAACTATGGTCAAATTTGACCACTCAATGGTAAAATCTGACCAATAAGTGGCCAAATTTGACCATAGTTTAGTCAATCTATTTGACTATTTAGTTCGGTGCATAGTTGACCCAGTCATTGGTCAATTTGACCAAAGTGTTTTTAGAGTGTATATTTTTAGAAATTCTCATTATTAATTGGTTTTTTGGTTATGTCATGGCACTGTGACGTGACGAAACCGAAGTTTTGGTGCGTATCTTAGTGCACTACTTGAAGGCCACCATCAGTTGGTGTATGGTAGGCTATGTCTAGTTTCGTCAACGATGACACTTTCTATACACCTTCAAAGCATGTATTTTAACACTTATGAGACGTCATGCCTTAGAAAATAAGAATTCAAGAAGAAAAATTAAACTTGAAAACCGCAGTCAGTAAAATCACTTTATAGGACAAAAGATGAAACAAAATTGGTATACAAGATTATGCTATTTTATATTAGCATGCTGTGGCACAGTGTGAGAAACAACAATATGGACTTCAGCCACAATATGTATATGATTATCACTGATAAACGAGGACGGAGATTCATTCGTCAGTGCGAGTCACCCGCATAAACGCCCATCTGCAGCGGGGTCCGGGATCTCCCCGGGAAAATCTGGGGGAAAATGAACCTTATTATGTGATTTTCCAGGCTCTGGGCCTTAAAAATGCCATCACGACAATAGATTTTCAGTTCTTTTTTTTCAAGTAGGCCAGTTTTCATTTAGGGTTTGGAAATCTCAGGGGGAAGCTGTCCCCTTGCCCCCCGCCCCCGCAGGCTACGGCCCTGGTATGTACTAAATGTTGAAATGATTTGCGACAAGTACATTTGTCATGACAATTAGTCACAAAAATGTTGAAATGATTTGTGACAATTAGTCGTTTCCGACTACATGGTAATGTTTGGTACCCATTTTCACACACAAACGCATCAAAGAAGACATATCAGGGCTGGTATAATGCCATTGAAAATTGAAAATATTTTGTAACCCTATGAATGAGCTTTACCAGTCGATTTTAACTAAGAAATTGTAGAGTTTGCAATTGTCTTCTAAGCCTTTTACAAAGTAAAGAAAGATAAGATAAGTACAGGGGAAACCATAAGACTCTGCGTAGACTTCATCATGAGACATGAAAAAACTTTGGCAAACTTACAGCAGGATAATTTTATCTTTTTTTTCATGATGAAAGTTTTCGAAAAAAAATGCGAAACTAATGACCAGTTTAAGTGCAATCTCAATTCAAGAACGAAACCCCTTATTTCTGCCCTCTTTAAAGTAGGTTAACCTAGTCAGAGTAACCCTAGTGCAACCAGCCTTTAAATGGCAAGCCTTGCCGTTGGCACAATGAATGCTTGTATGTGTGAATGACTTAACGTGATGTGTTATTGATTGCCCGACGTAAATGAATGCCCGTGTTGTGTTATCGATCTTTGTCCTGTGAATAGATGCCCACTCCAATCAAAAGAAAAACCGGTTAAATTTAACCAGTGGCGTACGCAGGGGGCATTGGGCCATGTTCCCCCCCTCACTGATGCCAATTTCCTTTTTTTTATCGTAAAATACGTAAAATTTGTAACACAAATTTTAATTCAAAAGGTGGCATAATGTGGCACCAGATTGCATGCAAGAACACCTAATTTTTCAAAAATATTTCAAAGGGGAGGGGACAAATTCCTGGCTACGCGCCTGACTAGAACACTTATTTTAAATAGTGCGCCTTATAATTTTTATGAAATTAATGACTTGAACTTGAAAAGGAGGTACTTTGGGTTTAGATAGACGAAAAAAGCTCACAACATTAAAAAGGGTTATTGTACTGTTGGTAACCAGGCTGCAGACATCCTATAACAAATTTTTCATCTAAAATAGTGTAGTCGATGAGAATTGAACGCGTGAAACTCCGAGGTGTTCTTCGACATATTACCGTACCGTATATTAAGATTCTCTGTTGATGCAGAATCTCTGCAGATCGGAGATGAAGCTTTTCATAAAAGTGGCTTGGTCGGAATAATGCATTATTTCCCAATAATTGCTATAAGATATGGAGAGTACCATTGCGAATGCGCGCAAAGCGCGCGGAAAATTTGCCTTCAAAATGGTTTCCATAACAAAAGACTGCACTGAGACACTTATTAACAAAATGCATCCGCTAATTAGAAGACGAGTCTTCTGTTTAGTATAAGTCGTATACGTTTTTCAGGATGACTTCCCGGTGCCTGGATTCCACTTCCTTGTATTCTTAATTGCAATGCTGTGCCTCTTCACAATGACTCCAATGCACAAAACAATGGGCGTATCTGCAGAAATCTCACCGTGGAATAATGCGAATACGTTAGGAGAGGATATTGGTAGTAAACACAACCAAGCAGAGAGCGGGAAAGTGTTGGAACTTTGAGAAGGATTTGCGAGAATTTGATAGTTTGAGAATTCATTTGATAAAAAAAAAATGATTCGGGAAGATTTTCGAATCGATTGGCCTGGGTGAACGTGCCTCCGCATGCCCCCTCCCCCGTGCCGGCGCCACTGCATTGGGGACTTTCTCCAGAGGAAGAACTTTTAACATTTTGTTTGTACTAGCCTTCACGTATTACCCTTTTTAACATCTGAATGTTTTCAACATAGTTTTGAACGGTGTTTATCACTTTTTTCACCAACGGAAGACGAAATGCCTTGAAGTAGCAAATGGTAGTGGTGGTTTTACTTGTCCGTTATACACGGACTTACATTTATGTCAGTGGCGGAGCGTCCATATAATCAAGGGCCGTATAGCTCCCCCCTCCCCCGACGTATTCAAATCGCCTGTCGGCGCCCTTTTTAGGTTTTTTACCGTCCTACTCTTGCACCATTATTGGCTTTGCTTCCAAATGACATGATTTAATAATGTTGCTAATTTTAGGTCCAGATAAAAAAAATGTCTAAACAGCGGCGCGGCCACTATCTGTATTATCTGTACTATATTCTGATGAGATTAGTAGGAGGAAGGTTTAGCCCAAACTTTTCTACACCTTATATACGCACTAATATACATGGTGGAGCTCTGCCGCTTAGTTTTTTGCTTCCAAACCGAGCGTAATAATAAACGTATACAGAATACACAGAGTGACCTTTAATTCACCCTTAGAGTACCATGAAAGATGTTGAGGAGGCCGCAAAAATAATTGTTGCGAACACAGTCCTGTTCCCGTTGGTGATAATTCCCAACATGAACAATAAAAACAGTCTACGCAGATCCCAGACTGTTTCCCAAATCATATGAAAATTAAGGACCCTTCGGATAAAATGAAATAAAAACTGCTCTCCAAGTGGGAATAGCTTCAAAGTAGCTTCCTTTGATCAGCTTCCTTTTTGCTTTCCTTCAACTGACCATTTTCAAGGTACATGGGCGTAATAACTCTAGCTTGCTTACTCTGTAAATGCAGAGTAGTCATCTGACACTACATGATAGTGCCATAAAAATGCCTTTTTCCGTACTTTCATGATTCCCAAAAAAGGCCTACCAGAAAATCACATCTAATAAAGTTTGCTTTCATTTTTCAGACAGAAGGTAATAGAGGGCCAGGAAGACATTCCGTCTTGGCCATTTCCTACAATGTAATTAATTACCGTGGCTATTGCAAAGCGGTCGCATAATCATATACATAATTATGTACGATTTCTTTAAAACTTATGGTTGTTTGTGTTCTTATCTTGATTTCCAGATGCCAAAAATGTACATTTAATTAACAGTGAATTATTTCCAATGGTTTCTTGCCTTTGGCTCTAGCAGATTTAATTTTTATCTGCACAAAAACCTTTTTACATAAATAATTAAATCTTGAACCTAGATCTGACAAAAACATGTAAATTAAGTAAAGAAGTTATAACGGCCGCCTTAATACTAGTATGTGAAAAGAAGAAATAGCCTGAAAATTTAAATATGTTTTAAATAGAAATACTTGGGGAGGAGAAAAGGTAAAACAGTTTTCAGTCTACCACGTGAGCCTGAGGAAATCTAAAAGAAAATGTTGAAAATGGGCCATGACTTGTTGAGGCACAGGGTATCTACCTGCTTCAAAGCGCCCCTGACAGGCTATTTTCGCTCCCTCTGACCGAATTCCCTATAGCTCTGTCCATTCGTCAGAGGTCAGTTTATGGTCGGAACACCTGTCATAGGTGATACTCTGGGTTACTTGCAGCGGTACTAAAATGGTCCGTGGAAACTTCGAGCAGTCCAACTATTGATTTTTTATAAGAAAACAAGGTCCTGAACAAAGTCCTGACTACAACAAATGACAATTAAGACAAAAACTCAAGAAAAAAAGACCAACCGGGGCCCGAAACACTTGGGAAGTTCAACCCCTGGACTATAGGCTACGATCGGCAGAAGATTATGCATGGTTATAAAATGCAGTGTCCAAAATGAAACTAGTAGAGCAAGTCACGAAATCAGACAGAAAATTTTCTTAACATTTATCTCGTCTAATCCTCATCAACTAGTGACGAAATGTTACAGAATGTTACCAGGTCACCAAACATACGAAAACCATTTGCATTTTTGAACTTTTCGTCTAACTTGTTTTTCATGCAATTAATCCGCTTTCTCATTTGATCGAGTATCCATTCACTGGACGAGTGCTCAAATAAGTTACACACCACGGGCATTTATTTACATACGGACAATCAATTTACATTACGTGTAATCATTCACTCATTACGGACATTCATTGTTCCGTGGGCAACAAAGGCATTCATTAGTATGATGTTAGGTAGCAGGATTACACTGACTAGCCTAGAATCGATCGAATTCGAAGCGTCATAAATTTCTACGCGGATAGCTGCAAAGTATGGTCGCATTGCAAGGCCGTGCACACAATAATACGCGGATGCTTAAGCTATAGCTAGCCTAAGCCTAGCTATACACCTAGGCCTAACTGTTCTGAGATGTAGTGTCTGAACGATGTTCGTGCTGCACAAATGTATGGAAATTTTTTATTTTTCCAAAAGGGATATCAATGAAGAGAGCAAGAGAGAAGAAAATGTGTGATCTATTAGAACATGAAAACCAAGAAAAGGGAAATTTCCCGATAGACACAGCACTAAACACCGGTATAATATTTCAACTGTGTGCACTGTTGATTGAAGTTGCTGTGCTTCTTCAACGTATTATTAAGTCTGTGTTACATTCAACATTCAGATTCGTCTTTCCTGCAGCAGACAAATTCATTTACGGGGAGACAGTTCTCGTAACAGGTACTGCAAATGGATTAGGAAGACAGCTTGCATACGAATTTGGCAAGAGAGGTGCAAACTTAGTTTTAGTTGACTGTGACAGAGCTGGTAATGAAGACACCTTGAAGCAACTTAAAGCTGCTGGGTGTACAACCCATATGTACACATGTGACTTGAGCCAAAGAGCAGAACTTTATACAGTGGTTGACAGAATTAAGCGAGATGTAGGGCAAATTGATATTGTTGTGAATAATGCAGCAACATTGAGTGGGAAACCACTGTTGGAAAGCACAGATGATGTTGTAGACAATGTCTTTGAAGTTAACACCATGGCATATATTTGGGTAGGCATTGAAAACTGTTTGATATTTCATCAATTAATATTATCCATAACTTTGGCCTTATAAAGCTAGCCCAGCCTAGGGCACAGGCAGTCCTAGCGTTATATAGTAAATATCCTTAGTAGGCCTATATATTATACCAGAAGGTAGCGCACTCCTTGGCCTAACTGAATCACGGATTTTACACCTTACTGTATTCTAAATTTACCACTTTGCAATGCACACGAATGTTTCAATCAAGTTTCAAGATCGGATGAATAGTGTGATGATTCATTTGGACTAAAATTGCCTTAAAAAAGGGACATTTCTTGGCCATCTAAGTGATTTAGTCAAACCCATGCAACCGTTCAGTTCTCCCATTGGATAGTTTGGCTGAGCGTCGAGCTATGTCATTCCAAGAGGCTGAACTATCCAATAGGAGAACCAAACTCTTATAGGGGAAATTCCATTTACGTACTGTGAGGTCTCATCGACGACGACGGTTGCACGGGTTAGACTAAATCACTTCGATGGCCAAGAAATGAAACAAGAGAGCATTGCTTGTGAAAATCACAATTTCCGTACACTGTGTGCACACGTGTATTCTAAGCAAGAAGGATCTTAGAGGTCAGTAACCTAGAAGTATTTGTGAATTTTATGAAGATCAAGACCAGCAAAATATTTTGACGATGCAGTACCCCAATTTTTTGAACAGCGATGTTGCTGACCTAGTATGGGAATCCACAAAGGGACCCCACATCGTAAGTCAGCAGAATGCGGACTAGCCTCGCAGTAGGCTAGGTGTGATCCAACTCAAGTGTCATGACCTACTGTGGGGTAGAAAACTTTTTTGCAATTATTCCTCCCAGATAAAATAGAATAATATAATTCAAAATGTTTTTGTTAGACATTACAGTATTATGGGTAACATGTCACCATCAAAAAATTAGTGTTCAGCCTTTCTCTTCAGAGAATGGTCACCTTGAAAACTTAACAAGTTTAAGGGCAAAGTAGGGCAATAGCCCCGTGACTCATGACATGCCCTGTAAACCAGACCCAAAATAATACCCAAACCAACCATTATAATACCCAGCAGAGCCCACAAAATCAGATTCTGCCACAGTCAAAATAAACCTTACAAGATAAACAATAAACATTGATTTATGCTTATCCTGAAGCAGTTGACCGAAGTGGAGCTGACAACCCACTAGGGCAGACTGTTCCACTCATTGACTACTCTATGAGAGAGACTAAACTTTCTTATAGTATGTCAAGCTTAGGGAAACATTTCACCAGCTTCTTACTGTACAATGGCCTCAAACTTGGGAATAATCAAAAACCTCTAAGTAGTCACAATTTGGACAGAGAATTCCTACCAGAAAGGAATTTGAAAACCTGCAGGATGTCACCCTAATCCTTCTTAACTCAAGAGAAGGATTTAGGAGTGATATATGCTGCAGGTTTTCAAATTCCTTGGATTTACCTGCCCAGTATTCAACCCCAGTTACCAGTATTTAATTTTGGAGACCAGTATGCAATCTCCTGCTCATTATACCCCAAAAAATTATTTAGTAAAGGACAATTCAGATTTAACTGAACATAGCCTATTGTACCAAGGAAATATGAAGTATCTTCATAACTTATTTTCAGTTTAATTGTTGAACACATTTATAAAATGCCTTTTAGAAGAAAATTTAACATTGCTGTTATTTCTGTCTGTTTTTATTAGGTCAGTAGGGTCAAATAACACACATTTCAGTGCAAAATTATTGATTTTAGGGTATTTACTAAAAGACTCAGAATATTTTTACAGAATTATGCAAAATGACGTGACAATAATTTGACTTCTTTGAGAAATGACCAGGAGACTCTTTTCAACTTTATTCATTACATCTTTGAGTCCACAGATGTACCAGGGGGTTGAATACTGGGCAGTAGATCAAGATTTGGTGACTAGTATTTGACCCCCTTCAATTTCCCTTCAAATTTTTCCTAATATCACATTTGTCCTGAAACTTGTTTATAATTTGCTGTTGTAATGAAAAGTTAGCCTTGAAAATTCATTTTATATTTTTGAAACCAGTCCCTTTTCAAACGGATGATAGAAAATTACACACTGAGTTTTACCATGTGCTGTACACCACCTTTTAAGAAAGGCTGTTTTCAAAGAAATTCCCAAAATTCCCCCCCCCCCTCCCAATTAATATTTGTCTTACAAGTCCTCTTTTTGTGCTACTGTAGTTGGCTGAAATGTGCTGTTAAAACAGTCTTCCATACACAAACTATATGGCCAAAATCTCCCTCATGGCCCCACGTTTGGGGGTTAATTGCAAGTTACAGGGGCTTTAAATTGCCTTGTCAGGGCTTTGCTGACCATGCATGTTTTTCTTGACATAATTTGACACATCTTAAAACTTGGTAAAATTGGTCATAAAGTGCTAGTCAGGGCTTTAGACTCATGGACTCCACACAGCTAAATATTGGCAATGCAACAGGTAAGTTGAGGTGCACTGGTCACCAAAGTTGTATGTGTGCAGCTTGTTGCTTTACCAGCAGGGTTTGAATGAGAATTACATTTTGTTTGTATGGGATATCATGGTCAGTGAGATTTGAAAGCTTCTAAAACTGGCTGGCCAGACTTTCTTAAAGAAGTAAAATTGGCTATATATAGCATGGTAGTACCACGACTTGGGTACCCACCAAGTCGATGTTCACTTACCCTACAGTAGCCTGGTCCTATATTAGTCAACAACTTACCAAGCAAATACTTGGGACCTGCTTCTAAGAACTGTAATTTCGATCACTGAGACATGAAAGGTATTGACCTCTAATACAGTAATTGTCCAGTTAGCAAATTGAATCCTGATTACATTACAAGCGTGCACAACCTTTTTTGACCACCAGTTTGGGACCAGGTTAAACTGAAAATTTTTCAACATTTTAGAGGGTATTTAAATGCCATCTCCTTCCTGCTGTACTTGAGACTGTTTGCCCAGGCAATGCACTCAGTATATAGGCTAGTTTATTATGGACTTCAGGATCTGAAATGTAGGCTAACTTTGCTGTCTAAGAAACCAGCAACCATCTACACTTTTTTACCACAAATACTTTCATCATTTCCAAAAATAAGGAATAAATTATTTTTAAAGAGTGCAGTGTACCTGTACATGTTCAGTAAAGGGGCATACTGTATTTGTAGTATGCCATTGGTAGTGTTTAGTACTGTAGCATTGTGGTGAATGATCAGTTAGCCTACTGTCCAGTGTTTGAGTATTGTGACTTCAACTTGGTTAGAAATTTCTCAGCCTGGGAGTTGACAGTATTTTATTATTAATTTCACATTTAATTTGTTAAATTTGTGACAATCTCTTTCATTCCCTGCAGCTGACCAAGGCTTTCTTGCCAGACATGCTGAACCGGAATCACGGCCATGTGGTGAACATAGCAAGCTTGGCTGGAGTGGTAGGAATGAATGGATTAGCAGATTACTGTGCAAGCAAATCAGCAGTCATAGGATTTACAGAGGCCTTACAGTACGAACTTCGTCAGTTGAAGAAATATGGTGTTCATCTCACATTGGTGTGCCCCTCGTATCTTGGAACAGGAATGTTTCAAGGTTGTGTCTCCAGGTACTGTGGTTATTCTTGGTGGTCTTTGCATTGTTAATTTGTTCACAACTTCACATCAAGGCAGTACTTCCACTTTCAAGGAAGTGCTACAAGTTTCGAAGGAAGTTTGCTAATAAACATGAAATTTCAGAAATTTTTGTAGGCTTTCAGGAACGGCTTAAAAAATGTAAAGAGGCAAATGGTACAATAGTGAGATGCCCCTTACTTGCTGCAGTGTCTATTGAGTAATGAATAAAAGAGTTTGGATTTCTAAATTGAAGGAAACTTAACTATCTGTTGCATTCACTTAAGGAATTTAGATTGTGATTGTGGAAGCTTTGCCTTGACTTTAAAGGTTAAAAATTACATGAGACTTTCCAGAAATTGAAGGCAGTACAAAGTGAAACAGTAGCCCTTGGTTCCTGGAAACATGTAGTGAACCAGGAGCTACTTTGAATTAACCACGATGTACTGTAGTATATAATAAAGATTCTGGTTTCTCCTCACAACAGGTCTTTTTTTAAAGTTTTTGTTCAAATCTTCAAGAACACTATCCTTTTGATATTAGATTTTGTTGATGTTTTTTATTTTATCCAGTTTCTGGTTGCAGAAATTTGCAAAGAAGAAAAGGGATAATATAGAATAACTTGCAATCTAATTTTATCACAAAAAAAAAATAAATAAATTAACCTGCAATCTACTTTTAACACCCTTGGGGTTGGACCATATGCTGTATTTAACAGTGCTGGGAAATCTGCAGGTACAGTAGATGTATTCATGTTAAGTTATGAGGTGTTCCAGACTACTCTGCACTCACCCTGTTAGACCTCAATCACTCAATGTGGTGAATGCAGTATTTAGAATATGACATGGATACAAGAACAGTGTCACTGTAATACACGGGCCATTTGGGAGCTACTATACCCTGTTTGAGGGGGGAGGGAGGAGGGAGGGGGACTTTCTCCACCTTGTTTTGAGCTGAGCTTAACACTACATAATATATTCAAATTCCTATCAATAGGCATTATAAAGCCAGCCTGGGAAGTTTTGCAAATAGGTCAAGTTTTATAGTCTGCGATACCCAAATTAGGTGTACACTGTTCAGTAGGCTGTAATGAAGTTTATGAAGTAACCACATCATTACTGCAGTTTCTATGGTACACTGAAATGTGGAATGCACAGTTACTTGTATTTTATTAATGGAGTAATTTAAGACAAATTTGGATGTTTGCAACAAAAAAGTAAAATGCTGTAAACATTTTCAGTACTGTATTAACAAGTACAGTAATTCATCTCATGAATAATTATATATTCATAAATGATGCAAAGCATTACTTCAGCTTTCATTGCAAAGCTGCATATACAGTTTTACATATGTTGTACTTTGCTGTGTATCCTTTACAGACTTCCTGCCCCTTTGAAGTTTGAGACTGCTGTGCAGGCTATCATGAAAGGAATCCTGACCAATCAAAGAATGGTTTATATTCCCTGGTATGCTCAGTACATCCTAACAATAAAATCGTAAGTAGATGATTATCTGTATGCTAGAGTATGACATTTATTAATTACATACAGTTAATATTTCTCCACTTTTACAGTATGTGGTGCATGACACTGGTGATAGGTCTTTAAGTACAGTACTACAAAAACATCTGCCTCATGTCATGTTGAGAGCGCAAAAGGTCTCATTTTCACAGCAACCCAACATAGATATCATCTGGCTAAAAGGCAGATGCTATTCCAGTAGAACATGCAATTGATTACAGAACATACAGTTAATTACAGAAGTAATACCCTATAGATGCACTTATGTACAATTATGTCAATGTATTGGGACATTTAGTGTAAATATTTCAAAATGTAAACGATAATGAATGAAAAGCAAAGTACATCTTTGCTACAGTATGTTATTAGCATGGCTGAGGCCTCTACTTACTGTATGCCTTGCAGTCAAATTCTCAACCTTAGTAAGTTCTTTGCCCCCATTCTAAGGTAGCTCCCCCCCCCCTTCATTGATGATTAATGTACAGCATACCTTGAGCCTCTTTGAGGTGAGTTTTCCCTTGTTGAGAAACACTGAACTAAGGCAGCAGTTTAGGTCCAGTTGACTTCTTGCAATTTTTCACTTCAGTTGGGAAAGTGATTATGAAACACTAATCATACTAAAATCTAGGTAGGGGTTAAAATAGGGCCTCCTAATCACTAGGTGATATTACTTTTAGCACCAAATTTTGAGTGTTTGATATGTTAGAAGTGTCCTCAAATGTTTGAGCAGAGATAGCCAAAAAGGGTCCATACTATTCATAAAATAAAGTGTTCCTTTGGGTAGTCTAGTAGGCCATATTGTGTTTATATTGTTTCATATTGGCCAGGCAGAAAATGACTTTGAGGCTTGAGGCTTTCCGTTTTGGGATACTAAAGAAAGCTTTCATATCACAGACCAGCCAACCGTCCCGATTTTGGCGGGACAGTCCTGATTTCCGATCTCAAAAACGTATGAAAAGCGGGACGTCCCGATTT
>WURT03648703.1:0-19235 GCA_009936505.3 Holothuria glaberrima | reverse complement strand
CCAGTGACTGAAAGAAATGGGATAACATGGCATTATTTGGAATAAAACACATCATCGAAACCTCAATGCATTTTTGCTTTCTGGTTTGTAAATAAGTTTGTCCAAACCTAATACAAACAAGCTGTTCCTTGACTCTATGATTGGAGCTTAACTGCTCACCCTGCAGAATATTGATAAAACTGTTATAACCGTATCATTCAAATTCTTTTAAAATAATTTTCGCCATCTGTGACCATTAATGGAAGTTTTGGCCCGAAAAGGGAAGAGATTTCAGCTCCGGAGTACAGGGTTAGATTGCACAAGTAATCTACAGCTTGTTGCACATACATCTTGTACTGCAGAGAGCACCACTTCAAAATACATCATTTTACAGTACCACACATAACCAGGTTTGTCAAAAATGACAAAAAACATTCTCTTGGCATGTTCAAAAGACTCTCAAACAAGTATGTATAATATATTGACAACTTTTAATTGGACGGTCTTTCCCCACGAAGCACATTTCTTTAGAGATGCTTTGTAGATTTCCCATTGCCTAACGTGTAAAGTACGTATAGGCCTACTGAGATGCTAAACCAACACAATACATGTGCAGAAGTTGTCTGCTTAGGCTACACTGTAGACGTAGAGCTACAGCACAGGGTCTAAAATTTACCAATCATTTTTGTTCCGAAGTGTTACCAAATGTTGTCTAAGATGTTGATATGAGTGTTCAGACTTATTTATGGTCAAGTTAGGGTCTTTGCTTCTCAAACCAACTTAAATGTTTATTTTAAAGTCTTTTGCCATATACATATACTGTTACGAGAAGCTGATACAGTCTCATGACTTCAGGTTCATGCAAAGTAAACCCAAGTTCACGTAAACTAGCACCACTCAAAATACTCTTTCCATTGATATGTGTAGGGGATTCATCAGTTACCACCAGACAAAAACATTGAGCCTTACCATCCCCCACTGCGCCACCCCTGTCATAATATCTAGGTACTGATAAAAGCCCTTTACAGTCGGTTTCAGTTCAACGTTGGATGAAGTGCACTGTGGAACATCACAGTGCAGTGTATGGAAGACTCGTACTCCATGGAATGCGTTGGGCTGCTGACACGACTTGTGGCCATGTAAGGGAATTTTAAAAATGCTGTGGAGATCCCATTGATTAATGAAACATTGCATTGTTTGCTTTTCTCAGTCTTTAGTACACCTCAGCATGCATAGGGCATCAGTATTTTTTTATTCTCTATCATAAACTAGATGATAGGTTTTTTATGCAGTTTGGTCATGAAATGGTAATTAAAAGTCATGAAGTAGTCATGGAAAAGTCATGGAATTTTATTTTGTTTAAGGTGCAGGAACCCTGTCAATGTCAAAATGATTTTTTTCCACTTTTAGCTCCCAAAGAGGTTCCTCAGCCAGATTTGGAAAATGCTGTTGTAACAGAGAGTACAGTGGTAATGGGCATGGTGGCCATTCCTCAGAATGGAGGTCAACTTGAGTAAGTATGTCTGTATCATCAGGGGTGGTGCCAGGATTTGCCCGACAGGGGGCCAAGCTCCCCAACTGGAGGGGGGTCGCAGCTATGCAAAGCCCTGACAAAGGTGATGAGTTGACAAAAGGATGAGGAACACAAATTTTTCAGCACTCATCATGCACTGAAGAATGTTGGTGGACTTTTTACAAAAAAAATTGAAAATTTGAGATTTTATCAAAGCAAGTTTCAAAAAGTTGGATTTTTATGGAAGAAAATTTGAAAAATTTGGTGTTTTGTTAAAGGAAAATTTGGGGTCTTTACTGAAGAATAAGCCCTTCCTGTGAGCAAAATCAAGCAGATTGTCGGTGTGACTCAAGGTCTTTGGGATTACATATTTTATTGTATGGCTTAAGGCTCCCTGACAAAATTGAAAATTTTCCCAATGGGGTGCCAGCCTCCCCTGATGGGGGCCATGGCCTGCTGGGACCTGCCTTATGTATCATTAACCCAAGATCTTTGTAGACCTGGGTGCGCTATAGCTCAGGAACATCATCAGAAAAAAGAAGTGAAAATCCATGGAGAAAAACAGCCAAAATGATGGGAAATACCTTGGGGGTGATGACCCAAGATGAAAAATGCCTTGCCAGTTTGGCTATAAGGGTTGTGTGTCATAAATAAACCTTGGGATGACTATGAGTGACATTTTAACACTTGAGCATAAGTGGGTCATGTGTCAACTTTGAGTGGACTTTTGGGAAATGTGGTGACACTTTGAGCATGCATTAGCCTAGTCTTGTGCCACATGTCTAAATTGTGTTTAAATATCTCTCATGGAATATTTGGGCCTTGAGTGAACCAAGAGGGGAATAATTTGCGCCTTGAGCACACATGGGTCCTTTGCCATGCTTTTGCATTGTGTTTGAATGTTTTTTCACAGAATTTTCGGATATGTCATTGGTTAAATTCAGGACTTTTTATTTGCATACCATTCTGGGAAACCACACATCTTTGGTTGTTTTGTAGAGAGTTTCTGCTGTTTTTTTCTGTTACAGCCATATTCTGATTGTGGTGGTCCCTCTCAGGATGGTGGATGGCGAGGCATCTTTACCATCAAGAACACCAGATTCTTACACCTATGAGGAACTCCTAGCAGAGAGCATCACAGTTACCACTGGGAGAAGACGTCGTGCTACAACTGGGGATACTCCTTACATCACAGCAAAACTTATGGGCAATGACATCCCTAATGAATTTAAAGTAGGAGATGGAGAAGTAGTCAACGGTTTTAATAACAAACCCCTGGAAAATGGTCAACCTTACACCTTCTTTACCAGAGCAACTGTTATGTCAGAAGATCAGGTTGGTACACAACCTATATAGCACGAGCCTCTTTCTAACATACATGTTCTAACACACACAAGCAACTTTATGGATCATACATTTCCACCATATTGATGAGCATTATTTGAAATCATTTCTAAATTGTAAATTGGTGCTGATACATACATATTGCATGCCACAGCTAAATTTTCCAACATTTTGTCCAACCTTTTCACTTTTACACAGTAAGTCAATGGGATTGCACTGTGTGAAGTCCAAGCAAGGGAAGTCATACACTTAAATCCCATTGACTTTCTCATCTGAATTTTGTGGTAATCAAACATACTTAAGGTGATTTAGTGTTGAATATTTATGGTGTTTCTTTGGTGGCACCCAATCCACAGATGATATCATGCATAAGATAAAGTCAAAAGACTTTTAACCCTAACCCCGTTTCAGGTATCCTCTTTAACCCTATCCTTTGCATGTCTCGAGACGAGAATGTGACACATTGCAAAACAAAATGTGAGGATTTGGTGTTATTGGTGATTGTATGTATGAATATGTACAATCCAGAAAGCATTAAGGATTTCCTGCAGAAGATCATGGAGAATTATATTATGAGTGTAGCCGGTATGAATAGAGTAATATACTATACTTCTGCTGGGCTGGCAACTTAGTACATGGGCAAAAACCCAGTGTGTATTCTTGTGGTAAGAACAACCTGTAGTTAAATAATAGGGGAGTGATCTCCAGTTTAACATCAGAGAACCCATAAATATTTAAAGGGTTCTTAAATCCCAATGAAATTTGTTTATCCAGGAATTTGTGATTTTATAACTGAATTACTCGCAAACCTCTACCAGCAATGTTGGATGTCTGGGATATATTGCAGGAGGTTTGTGTAGATGAAAGTACTATGTTTTCTAGATAAGCTAGGGGAAAGTACATGTGCCATTTACAGTTGGGAAGACTTGAAGCTATTTCCCAATATTTTATATGTAAATTGATCAGTGAAAGGCCATATGGTCAATTAAATTGATACCAGCAAGCCCTAATATGTGGTGAGACTAGAAAAGTGACTGTTTTGTGCTTCTTAAAGTATGCAATTTGCCTGAAAGAAAACAGTAATCAGTGGGTAACTCTCAGGTAATTTCAGAAGGTAGTAGGTATATCAGCAGGGGATGAATTAATCAGTGTCATGTTGCAGTTTGCCAGTCTATCCCACTGCCCACCTTCCCACCCCCCACCCCCTTCATTATGGTGCACAGAACAAAATTTGTACCACTTAAATCTATGCTTACGCAGCTAGGCAGTTTTGGTGTTTCAAATTTTGAATTTTAAGTTATGCCTTCTTCACCAGGTGTCTCATAACATAAATAAATGTTTCATTACAGTGTCTCTCTCCTTGTCCATTTCACAGACCCCTCTGGATAGTACTAGTCAATACTCAGTCATTGTGACGACTGGACCTAATCCCAATCCTGTATCAGACCCAAGAGAAGATCCACCCAGTGTCAGTAGTCAGAACCAGATGCTGCCTCTGATAGTTGGAGGAGTCATTGCTGTCCTCATCCTGGTATTGTTAGTGGTAGTCATCTATATGCTGCTAATTAGAAGGTGAGTCCTGGGGGGTTGTTCTTTGACCTCATGACTACAGACAGGGGACATGAAGGGGCAAAAATGAAGATAGACCTAGTATAATGCTCACTTGTCAAGGACCACAGGGCTAGTTTTGAAGTGGAGGGGCTAATCATTGAAGCATCTTGGTATGTTGAAGAAAATAAAAGCCCCAGTTCCCAGTTTAAGGGGGCCCTGCTTGTGAGAAATCTATCATTCAGTGTTGTCCCCTAAATAAGGCAGTGCTATTTTTGGAAAGAGTACTTTTAGTGTGGATGTAGCATGGAGTGGGAGTTAAGTGAAGGGTGAGGGATAGAGAATGGGAGGGGACTCTTGTCATGGTGTGTGTTCAGTAGTTTATGTGTCTGTTTTGCATGTCATATTTTCATTGCAAATGTATGATAATTTCAGCCTTATATCATAGCTTTCCCCTGTTTGAATCTTTAAAGTTTTTATTTCATTCTCAGGTCAACGTCCATCCCAGGTGATGCATCAAAGAGACCTGATGAACCTCTGAACAACCAGCATGTTGACCCGGTTGAACTTAGAAGGATTCATCACCAGACACCAGGTAAAGGAAATACACAAGGCGTAGATGTCGTGCAAAATCAGACTATATCATCATAGAATAGAAGTAATCAGACAAGAGGAACGATTTGTTCAGTATTGGGGGGGGGGCATGTTCCCATTTTCGAACAATTTACTATGTGAAAAATCAAAGTTTTTTTAAAGTCTGTTCATGGTGTGCTTTAATGATGTAGATGGTCATTAAGTGAAACAAGGAAAGCATAAAATGTCAATTTTTACATCAAACACCCTTAAAACAGTCATAAAAGTTTGGGAAATAGGTACAAAATAAAAAAAAGTTACAAAAGTGAATTAGATTTCTATATTAAAACAGTGGCAACTTCTTTTGTCAAAGTACTTTGTGACATACTAGTTTTTATCATTATCCGCTGCAGCCATGATGTCCCATCCACCCATTCCCATCACCGAACTGTGTGACCACATTGAGCGATTGAAGGCCAATGATAACCTACTCTTCTCCCAGGAATATGAGGTGAGACAGTGGGGCTGGGCAAGAACATTAATATCATGTCATTGCAAGTATTGTTTGTAATAATCAGATCTCCTTCATCTACATTGTATTGAATCCACAAGGGCCCTACTTCATAAAGAGTTATGTTCGATCTTACGTTTGATCTGCCATGCAATCTTCCTATTGAAATCAACGTTAAGATCTATCTTAACCCTTTATGAAACAGGGCCCAGATCTTTGTTAAGCAGGATTGTGATGAATCTCATATTAGTTTGTAAGAATTGGCATGCCAGTCAATTTTGTAGGAAAGAAGAGATTTCATTGTAAACTTGTTTAAACTATATTGAATGGAAGTTTAGGGTTATGTAATAGCCCAAAAGTGAGAAATTTTATTTGATTTCATTTTCTTGCCTTAGTCTATTGAGCCAGGCCAACAATTTACCTGGGAACATTCCAACCAGGAGACAAACAAACCCAAGAATCGCTATGCCAATGTGATTGCTTACGACCACTCAAGGGTGATTCTATCCACTGTTGATGACTTACCAGAGAGTGATTACATCAATGCCAATTATTGTGATGGATATCGTAAACAGAATGCTTACATTGCCACCCAGGGACCTCTCCCGGAGACTATAGCTGATTTCTGGAGGATGGTGTGGGAGCAGCGGTCAGTGACCATTGTAATGATGACAAAACTCGAGGAGAGAAACAGAGTAAGTGAAAATTAAATATCGTTTCCATGGTAATTTGATGGAAATAAAAATACAATTATGTAACTGAACTTCCTTCCCCCAAAATGTTACCCTCTTCACCTCTGTACTTCAACACCCCTACACAATCTTTCTTTTAACCCATCTTTACCCTCACTCTGGCCTTTTCCTCCTCACCCCCATTCCCTTGTTCTTGTATAAGCATCTATCTACTTTGGTTCATGTGTTAGTATATTTTTAATTGTTAGTGTACTTTTTGCTTCTCTTTTACAGGTGAAATGTGACCAGTACTGGCCAAACCGTGGCCAGGAAATTTATGGTCACATCCAAGTGGCGCTTCTTGATGTCACAGAACTGGCTTCATACACTGTTAGAACTTTTGCTCTGGTTAACCTCAAGGTGAGAATGGCTGTTGTTTGATTCAATAAGTTTGAATATATCTGGTAATAGCTTATTGTACCAATGAGAGGTTAATGGACAAGTAGTCTCGGAAGAGGGCTTCTGACCCCTTGGATTGCTGGTTTGAGTTCGGGTTCATTGTATCCTTGGGCAAGATGCTCTGTATCAATGGCCCTCTCCACCTAAATGTAAGGTCACTAGCTGTCAAGGCACAGCTTAACTATAGCTGTGGCCTAGAGGGGTTTGTCCTTAAGGTTAAAGTTTGAGGGTCAGGAAGCCACTTGGCTTATGGAGGACCCTATACCAGAGTGAGCATGGATGAACACCAGCAAGATTGACCTTCTCTTTAAGACTAGTGCTCAGAGGTTGATTTGGCAGGTGTGTACTATTTGCTCCCAGGACAGCCATTTAACATGGCTCTCTGATGGATGTGAGTGTGTCCCCAGTCTTTAGCCACTTTCCCAAATGCTGGGAGGGTGGAGGTTCCTTGTTTTGCACCACTGTTTGACAGCCAAACCGAGCAAAGCAGATGACTCCCTGAAACTTCCTGAAAGAGACAACCAGATACCCAATATTAAATCAAGGATAGGTTGTGGTTGAAATAGAATAATATATGCAGCCCTGCGGATTATGAGATGTTTAGATGTTGATATTTAATAGAATAATAAATGGATAGTATTATTTTACATCAAACCTCCTGGTTATCAGCATTATTTTGATGATATATTGTAAAATTTCAGTCTGACAACTATGTTTGCTGTGACCAATACACATTCCAAATGTTTAGTAAATTATCTATTGAATAGTTGGGTTATACATTGATGTTTAACAAAAATGTAGCCAAGAGTGCTTAAGAGTAACTTAGTTTCATTCTTATGTAATATTTTTGTAACATTTTAATCCTATTTTAATTAACTAAGAAACTAAGAACTTCTTTGTTATACAAACAGAGCCGATCGACAGAAAAGAGGGAGGTTCGTCAATTCCAGTTCACTGCTTGGCCTGATCATGGAGTACCAGAGCATGCCACCTCTGTATTGGCCTTTGTGAATCGTGTGAAGGCTTGCAACCCTCCTGATGCTGGACCTATGGTGGTACACTGCAGGTATACAGGTGTTTTTATGTGGCACTGGTTGATCAAATCCTGACTCACAGAAATTACTTGTCCTTCAAAAAGTGACCAAGAATACTTTTTTGATGAAACTCTTACTCTTGAATGTAGCGTTATAGTTTTACATCAACCATTCAGCCTGTAAAGAATATCTTTATAAAAGATACACTGTAGTGTTGTGACTGTATACTTCATGAATTGCTATCCCGGTTTTATTTTACTTGGGTTTAATAATTCTGCACTTGTGCCATTAGAGAGGAACTCTCTACTAAGGTGACACTTCCACTGGATCCTTTCACAATATTTTAAATATCTCTGCAGTCTGTCTTTGATTAATGGAACTTTAAAAAGAAAAAAAGGAAGAAACTTCTGCTAGCTGTAAAACTGAAGTTGGTCTGAAATAACTCTGCACTGAAAGAACCCCGATATGACAGGAGCCAGATTTCTGGTTGCTATGGACATGGCCAATCATTGGAACTGATATGTATGTGAACTTATATATGTAACTGACCAAGTGTAACCTTATGGCAAATCGTGTGTGACTTCATGGCCTATCATTTGCATTTTGATCAAAGCTGTTAACTTTAGCAAGAGAGGAAGGACAGAAGACTATATGATAAATTGCCTTTGCTGTGGTTGAGCAGTTCAATGAAGTTTTATTTAAAGTCATGAGGCCTCCAGTTGGAAGGTTCAGGTTCAGTCCCTGGTCAGGTCAAAATAAGTTGAGTTTGTCATCCAAAACCATGCTGTGGTTTTTTCATCTAAAATGACTTTTGGAGGGATGATGATTTAAATTTTTTCCAAGTAAGTTGGACAGCCTCCTTATGTGAAGATGGCAGGTTAAACCATGGGCTTCCTCAACACTTATTGTTCCTTAGAGTTGTAGATAAATTGTTTTTGTAACTTTTTCCTCAGTGCCGGAGTAGGTCGTGCTGGTGCCTACATTGTGATTGACTCTATGCTGGAACGAATCAAACATGAACAGACAGTTGATATCTATGGTCATGTGACCTGCTTGAGGGCACAGCGTAACTACATGGTGCAAACTGAGGAGCAATACATCTTTATCCACGAGTCTCTCCTTGAAGCAGTACAGAGTGGCAACACTGAAGTACCGGCACGTAACCTGTATGCACACATACAGAAACTCAGTCAACCAGAGATGGGAGACAGTGTAACAGGAATGGAGAGTGAATTTAAGGTTAGTCTTCTGAATGAGTCTTTCTCTTGTTTGTTGGAATTCATGTCCAAGTTTTGTGAAACAATTTAACAAATAAGTCAGGACAAGAATGTAGGGGACTGAATGTTTTGAAATTTACATTTATGGCCACCAGACTCAAAATTTTCAATATAAAATTATAATTCTAAAAAGCTATGTATATGTGATATTATACACAGTCTTGAGGAAAGATTAGAACTCAAAATTTTGATTTGTAAAATCTGAGATTATATGTGTCTTGTAGATTTACATTGCTTTATTCAGTACCAAATTTTGTTCTTTGTACATAGTAATTATGTGGATGGTGATTTGTTAACTGAGATAGCCCTTTCCTCAGTAACAGTTTATAGAGGGATTTCATGTGATGTCATATTATTGGGATTGTCCGACACTGAGGGGCACAACACATGCAGGAAGTGTAATTACAGCACACACGCATGGCATAACCATAGATACTACTGTGAAACAATGGACGCTTGCCCTTCAAAACCAAAGATCATGTGACATCAGTGAAACACCTCAGTTAGCTACTTTTGTGCATTATTTACTTTTTGAGAGAACTTTACTTCATCATAGTATGAATATGTTAGGGGATTAATTTGTCATTTGGTTGTTTTGGCCTGTAAGCTTTTCAACGTTGTTTTTTGAGGTACTCAAATTTGTTTGGGTATGGCACTTGCTAAGAAGATATTAATTATGTTACTGTCCTTTTTCCCAATAACTACCAGTTTGAATAAATGTGTTAGGTGCCGGCTCTACTAAATCACATAAATTTATTATTTGCATAAATAATTCAGCACTGTTTATCATTTTCCATTGTATTATACAGAGATTAGCTAACATTAAAGCCCAGCCATCACAGTTTGTTAGTGCTAGTCTTCCAGCCAACAAATTCAAGAACAGATTGGTCAACATTCTTCCATGTAAGTAAAACAAAAGTTTTTTTGTAATTTGACTTTTTTTCTGTATTGTGCCTAAGTTTATGTCAGTTAAAATGTTCAAATCTCATTTGTTGGTACAGTCTCAACCTGCTGCATCTTTTAATATCTTTCAAAACACATTGTTACATGTTATTAAGACATGGTATTTTAAATCTTTTATAACAGCATTGGTTTTCTATGTTGAGAGGTTATTTTTGTGTAATTCTCTTTTTACAGTTGAACAGTCTCGTGTTTACTTACAACCGATTCGAGGTGTAGAGGGATCTGATTATATCAATGCTAGCCATATACATGTAAGACATCTTTAATTTCAACTTTTTGCTGTGTCAATGATCCTCATTAAACTTCTACCTTGTTTTGGCCATCTGAGAGGTTGAATTAAAGAGCTCTTATTCAAGCATTGTTGTTTCAGATACAATCAGTTTGTTTTCATTTGACCAATCAACACTCTGGTATTTGAAGCAAGGTATCACTTAATTCTCTAGGGATGAATACTAATAAAATCTTTCAGCAGACAATCTGTTGGACAAGGATGTGAAAGCTCCATCATATTGATCTTTGTGTAACAGTCATTAAAGGGGGATGTAGAATGTGTTGTAGTGGCAAATGATCTAAACACACAGATTAATCCCAAATTGGAGTATGGTTTCTCAAAATAATGAGGACATGAAGCTTTGCCTTAGAAAAAGTGTTTGTGCCCTCTAATCTCAACTCACCTAGCATTATCCAGTCAGGTATAAGATGATGCTGTCCACTGAGCTTGTGTGTCTAGTCTATTTGAAACGTCTATCTTTATTTTTCTTCAGGGTTACAGACAGAGGGATGCCTTCATTGCTACACAGGGTCCTCTCCCTGAAACTACAGAGGACTTCTGGAGGATGTTGTGGGACCAGAACTCTACCATAGTAGTCATGCTTACTAAGTTGAGGGAGATGGGAAGGGTATGTATAGATTGCATTGTAAAGAATGTGGATGTAGTAGAATAATGGAGGGGTGGGTTGCATTGGAGGAGAGGGGTAGGGGTCAGTAATAAGTTAGTGAGCATAGATTTTGGACTGTAATGGGTACTGTGGGGCAAGACAATCTACATAAGTGTACTACACAATAATAACAAAGGTTTGTAAGGCATGATATATAACAAAAATGGCCCTCTGTTTCAATGCAGGAAGGTGAATAATTTTTTTTCATATTACCATTTTGAATTGAAGTTGTTCTATGTTTTAATCCTTGTTATTTCAAATGAGATCTTGGTGTGCTTTTCGCCTTCCGCTGGAAACATTGTATAGTTAAAACTGATAGGATAGTGAAATAGTGATGCAAGGATTTTAAAGTTGATTCTTGACCAAGTCATTACATTGTGTAGTTGGGCAAGATGTTTATCTCACTAACATCTTTCCAGGTAGGTTTTATAAGAGGACAAAAAGAGGTTACTTCTCACTTAGATGCATTTAGGCTTGAGCTGCATGCCAGAGGGTACATGTACCAGTGTCAGTGACTTAGATATGTGCCTTAGATTAAGATTTACCGAGATATCGGTGCATTATACAGTGCAGATATTACAATAAAATGGTTGTTTTTTTATCTTTTATAGGATAAGTGTCACCAGTATTGGCCAGCTGAGCGGTCAGCACGCTACCAATACTTTGTGGTGGATCCTATGTCAGAATACAACATGCCACAGTATGTCCTTAGGGAGTTTAAAGTTACAGATGCAAGGGTAAGTTGATTAGGCCATAAACCCTGAGTGAAAGTAACAAAATTGTTTGCATGAAATGGTCAGGTTGTAATCTCCTTAAAGAATTTTGAACACAAATTTGTGAGAAAAGATTTCAAATTAGTGGTTTCAAGGTCTCAGTAAAATTGAATCATGGGAAAAAACAGAGATGGGCGAGTGTGTATCATGTGGATGTCCTTGTAGAGAAAGTAGAATGATATTATTAGGCCCAGAGAGCACATTCTTGTAGTAACTTGATGTGCCCTTTAAATTTTATTGAATTTTGACACATAAAATTGAAAATTTTTTAAGTTGTGTGTGGTGAGTTATGTAGTCTGAAACTAGGTACGTAAGGTTCTGTTGACAATTTGCATTTCCAACTAAGATGTCAGGAAATGCTTGTGACTTCTAAATAGTATTTAATACTCACACCACACAGCAGTGTGGCTAGTGTAAAAATGATAATATTTCCAGATTCAAATAGCAAGAAATGTATGTATTAACAATCTCTGTTTTCCTGTAGTGGCACAAGTGTTAATATTTCCTTGTACATATATACATTTATTTGTTTGGTTAACAATGTTTGTATGTCTCTCCTTTCTCCCACAGGATGGACAATCAAGAACAATCAGACAGTTCCAGTTCACTGAGTGGCCAGAACAGGGAGTACCCAAGTCAGGTGAAGGATTTATAGACTTTATTGGTCAAGTCCTCAAGACTAAGGAACAATTTGGCCAGGATGGTCCTGTCACAGTACACTGCAGGTAAGTAGGTGATTGGTAGGGGTAATGGCAATTTGTATGGCCAGGATGGCCCTGACACAGTCCACTGGAGGTATGTAGTTGAATGCTGGGGGGATAGCAGTTTGTTTGGCCAGAATGGTCCTGTTATAGTACACTGCAAGTAAGCAGTTGATTGGTGGGGGTACTAGCATTGTGCATCTACTGAATAGGGCCCACAAAGTGACTAACTAGAAAAAGATATGAATCACAAACATAATACATGAGGGCCCCATTCCATAAACAGATAAGCTTGAACTTAAGTTTGATCTATGCAGGCCTATTGCATGGTAAATCAAACATAAAATCAATTGTAACTCTTTATAAATCATGAGCCAGATGGGGTAGTATTTTTTCTGTCGTTGTGGAAATGAGTTGCAGTCAGTCTAAGTAACATTCTTGTTATTCATCAGAAGTTGGCTCAAATGCAGTTGACTTAGTATATATTTCATAAGCTTGTGTTAGCTTCTACCTTCACTCGGTCACTGTAATGTATAAACTGCTCTTCCAATGTTCAAACCAGTTTTTTGATGCAATGACATATTTTTTCTGTTACAGTTCTGGAGTAGGCAGGACTGGTGTGTTTGTGACACTTAGTATTGTTCTTGAAAGAATGAAGTATGAGGGAGTGGTTGACATATTTCAGACCGTAAAAATGCTGCGAACTCAGAGGCCAGCTATGGTCCAGACAGAGGTAAGACTTAGAGAAAGATTGGAGATATGGTGAAGAATCTGTAAGAAATGCCATAATGTTTTACAATTCATAGCTTGGCAAGGCAGGGTTTACCTATCCTCCTGTGTGATGAGAATATTCCATGATTTTTTGCACTTTTGGAGTTGTTATGGTTAGAATGGGCTTCTGTTCTGATATAGTTATTAATTGACTTTTTACTTTGCTGGGGGAAGAGGCAAATTTTCTGCAGAGGTGTTGGTTATTAAATGTCATTTTTGAAAAACAATGATTATGAATAAAAAAGAAAACCTGTAGAAAGAAATATGCAAATATGAAATGTACTAAATTTAGAGGCACTTTGCATTTTGATTTTCATTAAAATGAGTATAAGTGAAAAGTGTGGTAATGTTTGTAACAGTAGAAGTGTGTAATACTATAATATACAGACAATCATAGGTTCATGTGAAGTTAGTATCATTTGACCTTCAAGTTTGATTTCAATTTTTTTCTCTTTCTTTTTGTGTCCACCAGGATCAATACCAGTTCTGCTACAAGGCTGCCTTGGAGTATCTGGGGTCCTTTGACCACTACACATGAAGCCTTTAAAGTACCCACAATTTTTACTTATGTAAAAAAGACTTGAATACAAGATGTTTTTGCAAAGTGGAGCATCATTTTTAACTATTTTTAATAAAAAAGTATGGCATCCATGTAAAACATGATGGGAACAAGTCTGGTTTCCAAATGGAAACATCAGCAAACTAAGAAATCAAGAAAGTATTAAAAAACACCAAAGCCTCCCATACAAGCATGAATACAATAGAACATCTTCCGTACCAATAGTACTATGTCATCATACATGTATGTACACCAGAGTTTGAATTTTGGTTTAGGAGTGAACACTCAGAACTTTTCGTTTCTCCCATTGGAGCAGTTTACAAGAGTACCATGTCATGAGAGTGGAGAGAGGGAGCTCTGCTGTTATTGGAAGAATATATTGAAGAAGCAAGTTGTTAATGACAACCTGTGGAGAGCAGAGGATTGTCTAAATGAAGAGTTAACAAAGGGAAGCTTTGGATGAATTTGTTTTTGTCACAGGAGAAAAAACTTTATATGAAACATAAAGCCTCAGAGAGGATATGTTGTCTAGAGTCCACAGGAGCAGTGGAAGTTTGAATTGTTTTCATTTGTAAATATGTTGAGTCATCGTAGAAATGTGACTGTGTGAAAACTGCATGAGCAACTTGCCTGACACTGCTCAAGATAAAAAGTCTGTGTATGTGTTGGTTTTACAAGGAGTTAACCAGCCCTTTAGTGCTACGAA
Organism: Holothuria glaberrima; assembly: GCA_009936505.3. Classification (NCBI taxonomy): domain Eukaryota; kingdom Metazoa; phylum Echinodermata; class Holothuroidea; order Aspidochirotida; family Holothuriidae; genus Holothuria; species Holothuria glaberrima. Next base: position 4,915 of record WURT03648703.1, on the reverse strand, counting down.
AACGTTGCGGCCCTTGGATGTTGTAATGTGGAAAGTCATTAAGTTAGTGCAATGCATGTAGCAATGTTTGGCAAGTTGGTCAGGATAACCTGATGGAAGTTGCAAGTTCAGAAGTTATCCAATGGGGACAGGTTGCCATCCAGGTGTTAGCACCAGTGCTGACGAGGATTAACGTTTGATGGTGGACCAAACTGACTACCAAGGATTTTGAGTTTCTGTTGTACATGCCTATATGTGTACATAGATTTTTTTCATCTGTGTATTCATCATCATAATATTCAGCCATATGCAAGATATATTTTTTAAGTAGTATTCTTTATGTAGGAGCCTGAGGTCATCATTTATAGTTTATCTGAATCCTTCATAGTTATAAACCATTAAATCAGTACCCTTAGTAAGATAAAACATGTCTGTGGGTTCTTCTGGACAGTTTGACGTCAGGTGAATTCAATTCACCTGTGAAATGGGGTTCTATGCATAGTGCAGTGTTCTAAAGGTGAATGGGATCTCTGTGTTGTCAAAAAAGTTGAAATTTTTTCAAAGTTTTATTGTCCATTTCCATTTACCCTAAGTTTTCCCCTCTTCATGTAATTCTCAGAATATTGTGCCATTCAGCAAGATAAAAATGTTCAAAGAAAGAGGCCAGAAAGTTTATCAATTCCTTAATTTAAAGTTACCTAGAAATGGTTTTAAAGTTTTGGTATAACAGGTAATTATGTGGTCCATTATTTTTATTTCATCATTTCTCTTCAAAAGGAGAGAACAATTTTCCCTTGTAAAGGATTGTCGGTTAACTGTACATTTATTTAAGGCATATGAGAGTTGCACAAAATTAAGTTTATTTTATTCCCAGCACATCTGAAATGTATGTAATTTATGTACAGTTAAGTTTTTTAAGTTTTTCTGTGTAAGATAATGTTGTCACTACACCAGGTGTGTTTTAGTTGTCATTCATACTGTATTATTTTGTGAATGTTTTAGTCAGGAATGCTTTTGAAGTGTTATTGACTGTACCTGTCATAGGTACAGCTTGCAACGTTATTAAATGGTTTATTGATCAATTTGTTTATTCGTCTAATGTTGAGAAGTAAAACTATTAAAGACAAACCATAGATTAAATGTTTGGTAGATGCATTGAGATACCTTTATCAGAGGGTGTGCTTCTTGTAACAATTCAAGCATTTGTATTCTACAAAAAAATGTTATGTACTTGTGATTATATTTCCAATCTTTAAATAAATTGACCAGAGTCCTCATATCATGAAAGGTACTATGTATTGAGATTGTAACTTAAATTATTGAACTCTTGACTCCTTGATTTCTATTCATACTCAGTTCATCTGTTCATTGACAAGTACTTTGATATATTCAAGCAGCTGGTTACATTTTGTTCAACCAAGTTTTAAGATTTGAAACAATTACAAAGTACTTACCTATTTCATGTTCTCTCTTTCAAGCTTTAAGTTGTAAAAGTTGTCATAGTCACATTGCCATTCATTTCTTTGTTTGGATTTCTTGAAGTACTATCATCTTTCAGCAGGAAATCACTGCCTATAGCTGTTTGTCACATAGCTTTATGTAAAACAGTACGTTCAGTAAGCTACGAGAGAAGTATAAATAACCAAAACAGGCAGACCAGTATGAACAGAATCAAAAGGTGTACACAAAGCTTGGCATTCACGTGTGATGTTGTTGCTACAACAGGTAGTTCAGGAAAGTGTTGCTGGAACTTTAGATCACTTTCAATGCACACTTAACCCCTTTTACTTGTGAGATGGGGATAAGATGCTGGCTCTTTCTTTTATACATAAACTTCAAATCATCCTGTTAGTAGTGAGTTCATTTACATGACTTCAACAATCCTAAGATTTAAAGGAGCATTCAGTCCTTGTACTAAATCTTCTGTAAATATGACCTTTGACACATAACTGACCTTTAGCTCCCCATAATGTAATTGTTCAGAATTGACCCAGCCATATAACATGAGGTTAATTTAGATTGTCTTTTTAAACCGGTCATGTTGATTATAAGTTGATAATATCAGTTGAACATATTATCACATTAAATTCATGTGTATACCAAAGTTACTGCAAGTTGCATACTTAATAAGATGAAGCACTGTGCTTTTAAATGACAATGTACTTAAAGTGGTATGGAGGCCAGTTTTACGATACGACATTGTAACGTCTTCCATTATTTAGGTTTTTAGGAAACTTTTGTACCAAGGGCATTTATAAAATGGAAGGAACAAGTAAAACACAAGTTAACATACATCTTAAAGTTCTATCTTAAGCTATATTCAAGAGAATTATCTCCTCACTTTCAATATTTGGTTGTTATTGTTGGTATTTTAGCATAATTGTTCAAACAGAATCATGCATTTTTGTGTTTTGTGCTTTTTTGCCTTAAACAACTTTAACAGGTCCAAATAAGTGTTTTGAAAATCATTGCAATAGTACATATTGGGTATCTATAGATATCAGTAATTTATCAGAGTTGTCCCTCAGCTCCTTACTAGCTGATGAAATTTTTGAGAATGTGATTTTATAAACTTTGCATAGTCTGCTCAGATAAGTCTACTAACACCATCATTTCAGTTGTCAATTCAACCTATCTCCTATGCATTACCTTCTCTTACGATCAGATTTCTGCTCTTGCAGATTGTAGACAGTACTTTAATTATGCTCAACAGTTAACTAATTCTTTACATTTTGCTGTAAGAAATGGGCCAAACCAATCATAACGCTCTTTTCAAATGGATAGTAAGGATACTGAGATCTAGACAGTACATAGATACCGTGTACAGTACATATATACCGTGTACAGTACACATAGATACTGTGTACAGTACATATACACTTTGTACAGTACATAGATATTGTGTAGAGTACATAGGTACTGTGTACAGATGCAACCACACATACACACTGTGAAGCAACTGGTCATTTCATGGAGGGGGCATTTGAATAGCTTTAAAGATAACACTATGTTGATTTGAATAGTCCTGTGTACATAAGAGCAGTGTACTAGGTTGTTGAGGTGGAAACAATCCTGCAGTAGGTAAAGATTCAAGGTTTATACCTTACATTGTTGGGAGTCAAGACAACAGAACAACAGACAAAAGGGTGGAATCAAAAAGGGGTGTCTTGTGATGTTACTGTTTGTGTTTTATGGAAAGAATGATGAAGGGTGTCATTGTTTTATTGCTACCAGTCATGATGGTTTCTGGCTTTGTTACTGAAGGAATGAATGACAAGGGACCTGTCAACTTCTTGTTAACTTCCACTCAAAATAAAATGGGTGCTTTGGGGGAGAGTTCTTAAATAATGAAATTACTGTAAATGTGTTTAAGCTGGTTACAATGTAGATGACAGAAGTGCAAGGACAGACCCAGAAAGTCATTGAAAGAGCTTATTTTGGAGGAGTTGAGAATGAGTAACCTCTCTGCTCAAGATCTAAAATAGGGAATAAATGTGTTTGTCTTGAACTACAATACATTGTCATACCTGTTGATGAGGTGGGAGCTGATGCTAACGTTTAACTGATATTGAGTGTGTGTGAGTGAGTGAACTGGTTGTCTGCTATTCTGGTTATACTTAATCAGTGCAGATAGCAATGGACAGGAAGAGACAATGATCCCAAAATGTTAACCAAAAGTATGTTTCAGAGATATCATGGTACATTTATTGTGAAAAGACAACAATTTGATTGCTTGTGAGTTTGAAAGAGTCAGGATTCTAATATAAAGCTATGGAGGGACATGTTTACATGGATAATATAGTGATACACTGGATGGGTGGGGTTGCAGCATGGTTACATGATTGATACATTTATACACAGGGTGGGTGCAGGTTGCAGCATGGTTACATGATTGATACAGTGAGACAATGGGGTTAATTGTGAATGGTAACAAAAGAGCATTTGAGTGGGAGAAGAATAAGTTGTAATATATTAAGACAATAATGTCATCAAGTTTAATCTTCCAAGCAATTCATAAGTTAAACAGTGCTTCAGTTTTTAATTTTGAGTCATTTGTTGTATTCTGGTTTTAATGGCACTCTATGACTTTTATCGTGTTCACAATGTATAAATACAAGGAAATGTGGCCATTAATTGGTTTTGTCTTTACTTATTGCTCAGTTTGTTTCTGTATTAGTTCATGAAGCTTATTTAACACTCATTAAGGACCTTGTCACCTTTATAATGGAAAAAGCCCACAGTCATTTAAATGTTGACATATGTTCATATGCTGGCATGTGGAATTTGTACTGGTGCTTATGGGACTACTATTTAACATTTCCATCTGTTTAAAACAATAGCATAAAGCTGGATTTCCACTTGTCCACCATACCTTACAAATTCCTCCCTTGCTTGAGGCAGGTCAAGTACATTTCTGTAGATGTATGTGATAATTTTTTTCTAAGGGGCTGAACCATTTTTCCCCCAGAACAAAACCTGTTCTAATGAGAAAATTGAGTGATACTTTTAAAACTGAAAAAAGGTCTTTCCTGTACTCTGGGAGGGGGGGGGGCATAGGAGGAAGCTGAGCCCTAGCTTAAACATTTATCTACATTCCCCTTAGTATTTGTCAATACAAAACAATTTCACTCTAGTATGGTCCTATTTTGAGTGTCATAGGGGATGGGGGGTTTCCTGTGCTTATTCAGATTGGGACACTGCATTGTCCCTTCAAGCCATTTTCTAAAACATTGGAAGGGGTGAAGAATCCACACTTACGAGCTAGACAACTGAAATGCTTTCTGGACACAGATTTAAAGCCCCTAAGCAACAACATGGAGAGCAGTTTGAAAGCAATCTGGCAAAGGCATTGATGGCAGTTTTTAGCTCATACCAGCATGCTGGTGTGAGCTATTGTAATCATGCAGCGTCACTCTATCTGTCCACACTTGTTCAA
>WURT03648692.1:0-19235 GCA_009936505.3 Holothuria glaberrima | reverse complement strand
AGCGGGATGTTTTGCCTCATGGCCTTTTAGTGCTAAAAGGCTGGACAGTGAATCTGTGAACACAATGAACTGGTGACAGTGAATCTGTGAACACAATGAACTGATGACTTTCCGATGTTTCTATCAGATCGAATGCCATCTCAAGTGCCTGGAGTTCGGCAGTAAAAATTGATGTATCATCAGGTAGTTTGATTTGGAAGGATGCATCCCCACCTGTCGTCGCTCCTGCAACCCTGTTCGTGGTCTTGGAGCCGTCGGTATAGATGAAATGATAACCCCTGTACTTATGTCTCAGCTCATCGGAAACATTGTCTTTTCCTGTGCACCATTTTGACTACGACGAACCTTATTATCAAGATATTAAGTGTGCTCACTGGAGAATATTGAGACCTTTCCCATTCAAGAAGAAGATTTATGGTCAAGCTAAGAAAAAGAAAAAAGTACAAAGCAACAAAAGTGAGTAAAGATCTATTTGTCATTAACATCAACCGACCAAACTTATCAAATATGCCCGATAAAGGACAAAAGGAAATGCGAAAAAATCAGTCCAACCAGTTACCTACCTGCTGACATGAAAATTCAAACTTTTAGAGGAACCGCCACGAAAGACTTTGAGCTATGGGAGGAGTCACTCCTAGAAAAAAGACATTGCTTTTTGGGGGCTGCATTTGTGGTTTTGGAAACGTGTAAGAAATGGGTTTGGGGAAGCTGCTCTCCCTTGGCCGGGTGACAGCTGTTTGGGTGGCAGTAGAGACTTTTACAGTCCTCACAGCTCCAGCATAGCTTTTGAGCTCTGAGCCCTGCGAATTAAAGGTGTCTCTAGCCTTTTTGTATGTGATGTTGCTGGAGGCTTTTATTTTCTGTATTTGTTTTTCCTCTAACCATTTCTAACATGTTTTGCTGTTTGCATGGTGACTGCCCTGGCAATTAACGCAGCGAGGTGGCCCCTCACAGGCATCGCCAGAATGTCCCTCCTGGCCACATTTCTCGCAGGTAGCTGGTCTACTGCAGTTTGACTTAAAGTGGCCGTACCGTTGGCAGTTAAAGCAGCGGACAGGGTTGGAGATGTAAATCTCAACCCTGACTTGCCTGTAGCCAATCTTCAGTGTTTTCGGGGGTTTAGGGGTATTGAAGGTCAGGATGAAGGTGCCGGTGGGCTTCCTTACACCCTCCCTTACGACTGAAATACGGTGGAGGTGACTAACATGTTGAGATGCCAGGTTATCAAGAATCTCCTCATCAGAGCAGTTCTTGATATCCAGGCATCTAATAACACCTTTTGAGCTATTCAGTGACCTGTGAGGGGTCACCTTAACTGGTAAATCCACAAAGAGCTTGGTTTTCAGTAGGTTGTCTGCTTGGGTGCTGCGGCTAACCTCGATAAGAAGATCTCCAGAGCAGAGCCTCTTGATTGATTTTGGGGTGCCCACAACACCCTCAACAGCTTTGTTAACAGCAAACGGAGACAAGTTTGAGAGTGTCTTGTTGTTACCCCTACTGGAGACAACAAGGAACCAAGGCCAATTTGGAAAGGCTTCTGGGTCGGAGCTTGACCCAGAGTCGCTCCTGAAACGTTTGTTCGCAAGTTTTCCTGAGTTTGGGGAGTCCATAATAAATTAGTTAAATTCATCACCGGTGCTCCCCACCCACCATGGAGCCCAACAAGGGGACATCAAAGGTAAGTGGAAAAAACCATCACAAACCAATGCCAGGGATACACTAGTGATATACTCAAGGCCATTAATGAATCAATAACCCTGATTGACCTGATTTAGCAGCCGCCTTCTGAGAAAACCACTTCTCTGGTGCACACAGGTAAAGTCCGTTTGGTGACGAGGACATGAAAAGTTATTGCTAAGTAAAAAAAGCAAAATGATAGAAAAGCAGTTAAGTGGAATCTCCGGGCAAGACACCACCAGCCGATTGGTTGAACCAGGCCTATTCAACCTCCCGACTAGGTGAATTTGAGGCCAAAGTGGTGTGTTGCTAGGACCAGACCGCAGTCATAGCCTTTACTCAACCACCAGGACCCTCTCCTCCACCACGACAAGGGTCGCAACTGACGGCAAACGAGTTGTCTCTTTAGTCGCCTCTAGCGAAATGCTGAGAAAAGCAGGGGGTCAATTCTACAACCCCGAACCCGCAAGGGGAGATAATTATGTAGAGAAAGAAGACATTTAACAAGCAGTCGGTGTATGCTTCCCGCAGTCAGGTTCAGTCTCAATCTGAAAGACAAATCCTGATGAAGCTAAAAATGATTTGCAGTGCTAAATATTTCATGCCTCAGAAGCCCTGCCAAAAGAAATGAACAGTTTAAAGCCCACGCATAACACTTTTTCTAGGAAAGAATCATTCAAACCGCAATCATGGGGTAGATCCAGAGGAAGACCTGATGATAAGTATGATGAAAACGGTCCACTGGCATGTCGCAAAGGTTCCAAAGTTGGTCACATTGCCCTCAAAACGAAACTAAACATGTACGTTGCAGGAAGTCGCTCGACGAAAAACGATAAGGCAAGCTCCTATAAAATTCCAGTGATATGGAAACAAATTATTATTCAGGCAGAATTTAATGGTGGCCCTTAAACATTTTACTTGACACGGGATCAAGGCTTTCTACTATATCAGAAGAATTCGTTAGAAACTATATCTTACAATGTGTAATCCACTTAATGTACATTGGTTGAAAGTTACAGTAGCCAATGGAAAAGGAGTTGATAACCACCGTCGTCAAAGATCAATATCATCTTCTGTTAGAGGTTATCTCTGACAAAATTATAAGAGGCTTCTCAGTTCCACCATTCGGGGGGGGGGATGTTCCTCAACTTTTCACCGAGAGTGGTGATGAAGAGCGACACGTAGCCCACACAACGCATGGAGATAGTTCGTCTCTTGCAGGTCAAATAAGAAGATATTCACGCTTTCAACATCATTTAAGGAGGACTTCACTCCTTTCAGAATCATCAGAGGAATGGTACTTGCCTCTTCAATCACCTGGAGAGGTATTTACTCTTTCAACATCAAGTGGAGTACTCGTCTTAACTCCCTGCACATCAATGGAGGAACCACTTACTCCACTAACATCAACCGAAGCCGCGTTCTTCTCTGCACATCATTTGGGAAGATATTTAGGCCTTCAACATCTTCAGAGGCATGATCGTTCCTCAGAAAATCACCTGAAAAAGTACTCACTGCTTCAACATCATCTGGAGTGCCATTTCCCTCCTGAATATATGCCGCAGAGGAACTCACTCTTTCAACATCATCTGGAGCCTTGCTCTCCTCACACCATTTGGGAAATAACTCACTAATTCAACCACAATTGGAGCGTTACTATTTCCCTATGGAACAGTTCAGGAGACATTCACTCCTCCATCATCATCAAGAGCCTTGTTCTTCTCCTGCATTGTATCTGGAGAGACACTTTCTCATTTACATTTTCCAGAGGGCTCCCCTTAACATGCACAACACCTGGGGACATTTTCACTCCTTCATCATTACTTGGAGCGTTGTCCTTTCTAGGGGTGAGCTTGGATTTGCCTTACGGGTGCCAAGTTCCCCGGAGTAGTGGGTAGGGACAACCCGAAGATCCGTCAAAAGATTGCCAAAGGAAGATTTTTTGTGCTTAGTGATCCAAATGTTGTACGTTTGCATTTTACCTCATTTTAAAGAAATTGATTTTTGTTGAGGATAACTTGAATATGTATGGGTTTTCCCAGACGATAATGTAAACTTTTGGGCTTATTGAAGTTTCTGCATTCATTGAGAGTTTAAGCATGAAAACCATCGGAATTACATGCGTTATCGTTACCATTAAGGATGCACGATGAAAACTGGAAAATTTACCCGTCCCGGGATGGAAGCGTGCTTTCCCTCTGACGCTAATTAAAGTCCTTTCTTTACAGGTCACCTTAGGAGAAATTTAATGCTTCGACATCCTCTGGAACGTTGTCATTTCCTGCAGAATAACTCAGAAGGTATTCACTCCATCTTCTGGAAGGTTGCCCTTGCCCTTCAGAAAACATGGGAAAATTTTAATCTTTCAACATCATCTGAATTTTTTACTCTTCTGTACATAATTTGGGAGAAGCATTCACTCTTCAACAACATCTGGAGAGTTGATCTCCTGCCTGTCCACCACCTGGAGAGGGAGCCCCTCCTTTGAAATATGGAGCCTTGTCTTTTTCTTTAAAGATCACATAGGGAGGTGTTAGATGCTCCACCATCATTTCGAATGTTGTTTTTTCCACTACAGAACACATAAAGAGTAATCCACCACCTCAACATCATTTGGATTGTTGCCCTTTCTCCGCAAAATATCTGAGGAGTAATACGCTTCTTAACTACATTTTTTGAACGTTCACCCGCACATCATCTAGGGAGGATACCCCTCATTCAACTTTATCTGAAGTGTTTTATGTCTTTACACATCGTCTGTGAAAGATTGTATTCGTGCAACGCCATCTGGAGCGGTTCAATATCCATGCATGACATCTAGGCTGTTACCAATTGCGACGTTCAACTTCGTAGGTCACAGCAAGTTCACGACTGCCACTGCATTGTCTCCACATGGACAGATGTCTATATGTTCAGTTCTAGTCACATCCACAATATTCCTTACATCTGCAGTTAAAGCTCCCAGTTTTTGCCCCTCGTCGGTGGAAGATATCAAAAAGTCAATGGAGCCAGTCAAAATTGAAAATTTTGAAGGAACGTTCTCTCCTGGTGTCTTCTTTTCATTGGAAAACGCGTCGTCCGTGAATGTATTGCACAAGACATTACATCAGACGACCCCATAGCCTTTAACACCGTAACAGTATTCTGCGACTGTTTCAACGGACCCCAACCAACCGTGTCTGAAACGTCAAGTCAAGCAGAAGTTCGGGACTTCAAAAAACGTCGGTTACGATGAAAAACGTTTGTTCACGAGAAGTGGCTTAGGAGCAAAATGGTGCTATCTTCGAAAAAAGATTGAACTTATCAAATGTTGTAAGATTCTCACTAGGATTTTTTTCTCTTGGGGCTGAGTTCGAAGGAAAAGAGGTGATATCCCCTTCCGTTTGAGAAAACTTTGTTAATATAAAATGGCCTCAAATGCAAAATCAAGTTCCATTTTTCAAAGCTTTAAACTGTTTACATGTTTAGAAAGTCCCATTCTTTTCCAATTTTTGCTCAATTTTGCCCGAGGTCCTTCAAGGAGAGATGCCGTACAGTTAAGGGTCAGAAACATACATTCTGAGAAGTCTGGCTGTTTTCACGTTAGGTTTCCTCATATATAAAGATAAGAGTTTGGGACCAATACTAATCCGACCGCAATTGGCGGACACAATGACATGAAAGCTCATCACATTGCACAATCCTCTGAGACGTAATGTTGGAACCCTACGTCGCCATCAAGGTTTCATATCAAACACTCAGATAAGATATTAAAATTCGTAACAGCAGTCATTTTGAACGGATCACTTCAACAGGAGAGTGTTTCTCTGCAATGTCTGAATAAGGTGCTTGAACGATGCTCCCACATTCTTCCGAAGTCTTTCGAAGCGAGATTCTTTACAGTGGAGTTTCAGACATGTACAGCCTCTGCCTCTTTCTGAAAAGTTTGACTTCTCTCACTAGGGGGCTTCTTTAGATATCAAGGATAGAATTTTATGAGACCAACACTGACCTGACCACAATTGGAGGACATTTTTGCCACGGAAGCTCATAACATGAATACTCTCCTGAGATATAATGTTTGAACGGTTGCATTATTCAAGACTTTATCGATAGAAAACACTCAAATTTTAACATTATAGATTTTGTAAAGGCAGTCCCATAAAATATATAGACAAGGTGAACTAAACATGCCTCCACCTTGCCCGAAGTCCTTCGGGAAGAGATGTCGTACAGAGGAGCTTCAGAAACATACAAAATGCCTAATCCTGAAAAGTCTGGATGTTTTGAAGTTAAGCTTCCTTAGATATAAAGGAGAAAATCGTAGGGGACCAACACTGACCTGACCACAAATGGAGGACATAATGCTTTGGAAGCTCATCACCACACACATTTCACCGAGATGTAATGTTGGAATCATGTATAGTTTTCAATGCCTCTTGGATAAAAAACGCTCAAATATTAAAATAATGGATCTTGGAATAGCAGTCACTTTGAACAAATCACCGTAAAGGAGAGTGTTCCTGTACGATATATTAACGAAAGCTCAAAGGATGCCGCCACATTTTCCCACGAAGTCCTTCGAGATGCCATACAGTGACTCTTCAGACATACACAGACTAGGCCTCTTTCTGAAAAGTCTGGCTATTTTTTCTGGAGGCTTCTTGATATATCAATGAGAAAGGTTAATGGGACCAATACTGACCCGATCACAATTGGAGGACTTAACACTCTGGAGGTTCATCTCACAAACATCTCCTAAGATGTAGTGTTGGAACCATGCATAGCATTTAAGGCTCCATCTTTGGAATACACTTATAAATTACGATAATAGATTCCGTAATGGCAGTTACCTTGAACGGATAACCTCAACAGGAGAGTCTTCCCATAAAACGTTAGGCAAGGTGGGCAAACGATGCCCCCCCCCCCATCTTGCCCGAAGTCCTTCCGATCGATATGCCGTACAGTGAAGCTTCAGAAATATACAGCTTCGGCATCCGGTCTGAAAAGTCTGTCTGTTTTCATGGCAAGCTTCTTCAAGTAAGGAGAAAAGGAGAATAGTGCATGAGAACAACACTGACTCGAACACAGTTAAAGGACATAGTGCTCTGGAAATTCATTACAATGCACAATCTACTGACATGTAACGCTGTAACTATGCATAGCTTGCCAGACTTCATAGGTGGAAAACAACAATTATTAAGATAATATATTTCGTCATAGCAGTCATCACCTCCACAGGAGAGTATTCTTTTACAATATCTGAACGAACGAAGTACTCAAACGATGCCACCACATTTCTCCCGACATCCTTTGAGGCGAGATGTTATATACAGTGGAGTTTCAGGCATATACAGAATCGGCCTCTTTTTTCGAATGCCATTTTACATAAACAATTGCGAAATAATTAAGACCCCAAAAAGTAAAACTTCAAAATAAGAGTTCATGATGGTGTGGGGGAGAGAAGAGGTGAAACCTGCATGAAAGTGCCAGACCTTTCCAAGGAGTCTCGACTGCCATGGAACTTTGATAGTGAAAAATATGTAAATATTGCCCTAGAAGGCAATTCATGTTCTAGTTTTGATTGGTAGTCATCGGTCGCTTTCCGAAGGTGAAGCAACTCAGTTTCGCTTTTTCAAGCTTGCATTCTAAGTCGTGAATACGTTCTTCAAGGATGTCCATATTCTTGGATATTCCATGCCAAAACGAGCCCACGGGACATTCTCGGACAGCGTTACATTCTCGGACTGAAGCAAACAAAGTTAACAAAGCGGCCTCGCACGGTCACACAGGAAATGGGCTGTTTGCTTGGAACCTCCTCCCTTTGTGTCCGTGTGTTATTGTACGAACACATTCACGCAACACGCTCACAAAGAAGTACGTCAAAGTTCCTTCTCTCTGCAATCTAGGGGAGTACAGGATGTGAAAGGGAACAGCCTGCTCCTATTCTTCTGTCGTGGCCGATGTGGTGAATCATCACTTGTGAGTGCAATTGTGCGTGAAATGATAGTTCAACTCGGGCTTGTGCTTCGACTTCCCATGTCGGTCAATTGAGGGTTTAACGGCATCGTCAACGGCAGAAGTAATAACCTCTTGGAGTGTCGAAGTTCAACAGTTCAGGTCGTTTGACCGTGCTCAACCTATATCACTGCGTGATTATTATTCACTGTGTGGTAACATAGTTGAAATTGCGTATAAATCTTTTAGTGTGTGTCGTTTGCAATGATGTGCATGCTAACGCGCACAAGTGCGTGTTAGCGCCGAAGGCGCTAGATGCCTGACTTTAACGACTCAACGTAATACAGCCAATGCCTTCTTGACATCCGATGAAGCCTACATGGGGCCGCCATGACACTTGTAATACGGCAAAGCAATTCCGCGAAAAAACTATCAACGGTATGTTTAGCAAACACCGTGAGTTTACAATTAGCTTACAATTTGAGCAAATGCGGCATATAAGTATAAGTTCAATGTTTCGCATTCAAAAGGTTTTGTTCCGATCTTTTCGGCGTAAACTAATCATTTGCCTTAAATTTCGTTATCTCATCGGGACAGACAGTAAAGCAATAAAAAACCCCTTAATGAAAACTGTATTGTGACGTCACCAAAAGGATACACGTTTGCCGTATTACAGCTAATACAGTGTGGCTTCATGTTTTACGGTAAAGTCAGGCATCTAGCGCCTTCGGCGCTAACACGCACTTGTGCACGTTAGCATGCACATCATTGGTTGTTTGTTATAAGAGAGAATTGTGAGTTTGGTCGTGTCCACTAATTATTTCGACCACGCCTAGTTTACGTGTGTAACTGTTGTGGTTCCTTATAGTACTATAGTTAATATATATATATATATCAAAATGCTGAGGTCCTAAGTCTTCTCTTTCGTTCACGTGATCTCGAGTCACACCCCTTTACCTGTTGTGCCCGTGTGTAGGGATAGCAGCATTTTTAGCTGAAGTTTGAGTAGAAGGTGGCCGTTACCTTTCCAAAAGTGTATGCGTTGTTAAAAAGAACGGTGTCGACATAAAGGAAGCTGAAATGATGCAGGCCCTTGTGGCTCGCTACACGCACGACCTCAGGTTCAGGTCTGACGCTGCTCACGTGAAGGGTATGTCCTCCTTCAAGGAAGTAAAAGGGCTCACCGTCACACCAAACGATCGCTCTGTGGTAGTGACAGTGTTGAACTTGAACTTCGAGGTCGAGCAAAGCCTAGTGGCGAGGGCTCTTAGCCAGTTCGGAACTGTCCCTGACATGTGGCGTTGTACTTATGGCAGCAAAGATCTCGCCGGTGTCCACAACGGATTGAGACAGTTCCGGGTGATGTTGAAGGGAGACATCCCCTCCTTTCTCTTCATTGGGGGCTGCAAGGCCCACACACGATATACCGGCCAACCACGTACCTGTTTTCGATGTGGACAGGAGGGGCATGAGGCCAAGATGTGTCCAAACAAACGTGGACAGTGTTTGCAGGTTGGACATGACAAGGCCGATTATCCCAATGAGGTACTTTGCAACCTCTGTGGAGAGGAGGGTACCTCTCGAGAGCTTGAACCACATCTTATTCTTCCCGTGTGAGTGCTGATGTGGAGCCGGGCCCTGAGCCATCGCCCTCAGGTCCAGAACCCTTTGTGAAGGAACCCTCGTCTCCACCCTTGAAAAACTCAGGGACGCCGATGAGGCTGCAAGGAAAGTAGGGGAGGAGTTCCTTGCCTCCAAATTGTGTCGGCAGTCAGGGACTCCTGAGGTCGACTCACCACCTGGGAAGGAAGACATGGAAGAGGACCTTCAACTGTCCTCAGACTCAGATTCCTGCTAGGCCATGTCATCTGTTGAACCCGCGAACCAGTCACTGAGCTCTCTGTCTCTGAACGTCCACCACAGGAACCTCCACCACAGGAATCTCCACCAGGGACAGATTGGTTTGATTCTATGGACGTACACCCCGATTCATTGAAAAGGTCGGCGTCAGTAGGAGGATTTTATCAAGCTGCCATTGGCAACCCCCTCTGATGCCCAAACACCAAGTCAAAGGAAGAGCCAAAAGACACTACCCCAGCCAACGGCCGTGTAGACGCTCGCCCCAACAGTCTGGGGGATTCTCCCATTCGGGAGAAAACCAGTTTACCCCAAACAGGGGAACTTGTATTCATAAAGCATCATAGATAAAAACAAGCCTTGCTTTCGTAACAGTCGTTTCGCATGCACACATGTCGGGTGCCGGGTTGCAGTGTAGGTAGAACGAACAAACATGGCTGCGTATAGGTTGTGTGCTGGCTTTTCACGAACAGCGGCGTTGGAAGTGCCTGACAGCAGTAAGTTATCCTATATTAATTCTTGTACGAAAGTTGTGTGATAATTCGGAAATAAATTGTATAGTTTTTTTAGGTATCTCTTAAGAACTTTAAGCCTGTAACTCTTGCAGAACGGTAAAAGCCGTAAAGAGAACTTATGTAGGCTGAAGAGTGTGCATCGTACAATGTACGTGTTTAGCTATCGCCATATGTACACTAAATGTGTGTGCAGTGAGAAACAGCTGTACGTCTACTAATGAGGCTTTCAAGCTGCGTTTGCTTTGATCTTTATCAACTTTCTCTACCATTCCCACCGCACAGCTAGTTCCAGTCAGTGCTTTGTTGTTCTAACCAAGCTGGGGAGCACACGTTGCAAGGCTAATTTCCTGTTTGTGTGAGTGACCAAACAACAGACTGTTATCGAACAGGATTATACACTTGGTGTTTAATTAAGATTGGTGGTTTAAGCCGAACGCACACGGACGACAGAAACACGAAACAGAAAACACGTTTTCGAGCTGACGAAAACCAAAATAAGCGTTTTCGTCAGAAACACATGTTTAGCTAAGCACTTGTTTCGCGAAACACGGCGTTTTCTGTCGTCCGTGTGCGTTCGGCTTAAGGCAGAGCAAACCCAGAGGTGTGAACACAGGTAGTACCGGGCCCGCAAGTGTCATGGACGCTCGGCTCGACAAAATGGCTACATTTGTTTCTTCGAGCTTGTCGAAGAAAGGATGAGTTTTTTCTTTTTTCGTACGAAAATGGCACGGACCGGCCGTCAACTTAAAAACGAAAAACATTTCCTTTAACGCAACTCTTCACGACATCCAAAACTATACCTTCCCAACAACCCCGAATTACAAACACAACACCAAAATGCCACCCACACGATGCAGCAGGAAACAAAAGCATTTCCCACCACTGAGAAACAGAGACCGCCGCTGCACCCCGACACCAACATCCGGCAACAGCAACCACGGCCCGACACCGGTCCATCCCAACACAAAGGAACTAAAACTCAAAAACCCGAGCACCCCGCCAACCACAAACCAAAACACACCAAAACAAAGCAACCCACATCCGGACGTAGCCCCATTACATGATCCAACTGGCCCAAATGAAGAAGGGAGGCGTTTCACTCACCTTGCTTCAGGGAGAGAAATGGGGACACTTCTGCCCTCCACCCACTCATGCAGTATCTTGATAAGAAACTTCACATAAGCGTAGAAATCAATATGAAAGAGGAGGGGGCGGAACAATTTTTAGACTGTGCACCTCGCCCTACCCCAAGACCAAAATATACATTTTTAAGTGAAATTTTTCGCCTTTTTCTACCTGAAAGATCAATTTAAAAAAATATACATAAAATGAACAAAAATAAAAGGAACATTTGTATGCCATAACTCATAATAAAAAATGAAACTTCACATTGAATAAAGTAGAAATCTTTGTTTTTTGCCAACCATTGTACACCCAACAAATGCAGTACATCTATGCACTCTGGAAAGGAATATTGATAACATCTGGACGCCGGTATACTGGTATATTACAGGCGGTAGGCCTATATATATATAAATATATATATATATATATATATATATTCTAGCATGCCATCCAAATTGGGGGCGAAACAGGGTTTCCTCCCCCATCATCGAGAGTGGGGGCGGTCGCCCCCTCTGCCTCTCTTTCCTACGCCTATGCTTCACGGAGTGCTTTTCACGTGCTTTGAAACGGACACGAGCAGAACACAAAGCACAACACAAAACCCTGGACCAGACGTGAACACAAAGGCAAAACTAGTACACGAACCAGCAAAGAGAAGAGAAGATAAAAAAAATCCACGAAGCCCGAAGAGAAGTGTTTGTGCTCGCATACAGTGCGTGGAGGCACAGAAGAGAAACAGACTATTAGTTTCTACGAGGAAGTCACGAAGTATGCTATCGACCGTCGTGAAAAAGCCATTCGTGACGTCGATGGTACAATCGATAAGGACCATCTTGACATCCTAGAAGACTTCAGAAGCTATTATGAGCAGCTACATACTCAGGGCAATGTCGATGAGGGCCTTCAGTAGTATCTTCTTGATAACTTCGATAAAATCCTCTCTAAAGGGCAGGGGATAAACTCGGTGCCCTGTGGACTGTCGATGTGCTCTGGAAGATGAGAGGTGGAAAGATGAGTGGTGGAAAAGCCGCTGGATCCGACGGTCTCCTGGTGGAGTTTTACAAACGGTTCTTGAGTACCTTCGGTTTTGATCTTTGCGAAGTCTTCGAAACTGCCTTCCATGCTAGTTCAATGATCTCCTCGCAGCGCACAAGTGTGATAACATTACTGCCCAAATCTGGGAATTCACTGGAACCCAAAAATAACCGGCCTATAACCCTATTGAATGTGGACTACAAGATCCTGGCAAAGGCCCTTTGTAACCGACTGGGTATAGTGCCATTCCAGATCTTGTGGGTCCTTCCCAGACATGCACAGTGCTGGGACACAGTTTTCGGCAGAACCTTTGGTTGATGCGGGACTTAGCTGAATACGTGAGGGCCCGTTATCTGCCTTGTGCGCTTGTCTTCATGGATCAGGAGAAGGCCTTCGACATGGTTGATCACGGTTTCATCTTTAAAGTTTTGGAAAAGTTTTAATTAAATGAAATGCTACTTAGGTGGATTTCGTTATTGCATCATAATGTTAATAGTTGTGTTGCTGTTAACAGCTTTCCGTCAAACCCTTCCAGTGTTCGACGAAAAGATAATCCCCCCGAACAGCGAACAAAGTAAGCGAACGGCAGTTCGTCATCAACGGCACTAAAAACAAGCTTGGTCATGTGAAAAATAGCTATGCTTTTTACGTGCTTGGAAACGGACACGAACAGAACACAAAGTATAAAACAAAAACCGGGACCAGGCTTGAACACAAGGCAAAACTACATGAGGCATTTTGCTGGTTAGGATGCTTGCTCACACCTTCTTGCAATAAGCTACCAAGGAGTAAATATGCCTTGCCCATTTCCTGTTTGCTATCTCCTCTACTGTACATGGAAGCACAAGTGGTTGTTTATTGAAGCATACAAACAACCTTTGTGTGACTGGAACTACTGTGAATTAAGCCCAAAGGCAAATAAACTATTCCTGGCACTTTTGTATGCTCGGAGTGGAAGCTCAAACATGAGCTGGTTTGAGAAATCCGGTGATAGCCGGTGTTTGAGAGCTAATGTAGCATCCGAGGATTTGCACCATGAGTTACATTCAAACGACAAAGGAATTAGAGTTTCCCATGTAATAGTTATGCACAATACTTACAAGCCGACCCTCCTCCCAACCCGAGCTGCATTAGAAAAATCCGGCCTTTGAAACTGCGCGCCATGACTTGGCCGATAGCGCCACGACTTGGCCGATTTTTTAATGATAGAAAACCGCAAAGATCAGATATTCACATTCCGACGGACACTGGTCTGGCATTGTTGAATTTTATTTCCGAGGATAACTTCACTAAATCTAAACCGTAAATCTAAAACTGTAATGATCTACATTAAAGTAAGAAAGTTCACCCTCACCCGTCCCGCCTCCACCGAGACAAGGCGACCCCACCGCCGAGAGAACGTTGCCCTTGGCAGACGTGCGAAGTCGGCCTTGACCCTAAGCCTATCCTCCCTCCTCACCGAAGCCAGGACAGCGTCCGCAGGCCTCCTTACCCCCTAAAAACAATATATCACCAGTCTCTCTATAAGGCCAGCTTTATGGAAGCCGAAACAAAGGTAAGTATACCGCATACATTTGCGGGGCAGGTCGACGGCGAACGGCCATACAAAGCGTAGTCCTGGCCTACCGCCCAAGTGTTATCAAACGTGATGTCAGCCAAGGTTTGAAACCACTCTTAGAGGACCACACTACCAAAACACATTGGGCACACTCTCGCACTTTGCGCATCCATTAGAGGGCATATGCCATCTCCAAGACGCCACCGAGGGCCCTTGAGATTAGTGACAATGGCGTCATGTGCGATTCGCCATAGCAGGTCGGCGGTAATCGAGTGACCTGCTGTGAACTGCACGCCATACCTCGGGTTCTGATGCATAGTTGTTGAGTCGGATCTGGCCAACCATGTCATCAAAAAGATGAAGGTCCCCCGCGCTAGACTGCCCAACATCCCCCACCGTTGACACAATACAAAGAGTGTCCCTCACATGACATTACGCCTTAATTGTTGGCCTCCAGCTATGGGGCTCAGTGTTGTAAAAAGTGAAGGAAAGAACGAACGAATTGATAAGCCTCCCCAATACCGAACAAAGTACGTGAACAGCGACTAGCTGTCGACAGCACTAAAACAAACCTGGTCAGGAGAAAAAGGAGCTTTGGGGGAAGGTGTACGAGGCCTAGATCCCCGCTCCTTAAGTTTTAGTAGGATTCAGTCTGGCACCTGGATCGATTCTGGACTTGTGCGTCTGCGTCTCTTGATGAAATCTGCTTTGTATGAACTTGTTTACATAACTTGTATCGTTGAAGTTTCATATTATTTGGGTTGAATACCCGAAACGTTGGCCATAATAATTAAAAACATAGCATGAGTATCATTTGTCCACTTTTTCTTGTTACTATTTCCATGCTACACAGAACTCTGTTCAAATTATATATATATATATATATACATGCGTCCAAGATTACATGAACGTTAGATAGTTTGTTTTTTCCACTTAAGTCCCTACAAACTTGTTTCGAAGAGGTGTGTTTAACCACCTCCTTTCATTACGGAATTTAGCTTATCTTTAACGCTTTTGAAAACATACCATGGGCGTAACCGAAAGTTTTCCTGAAGGGCACACACTACAGAAGATTTTCAATAATAATAAACTTGGAACTTTTCTACAGCTGCATGCCAAATATGAAATCTATCGTGGATGCCCACAAAAAGAAATAGGTGAAGACCCAGGTGCTCACACCTGAAACCAACCCGTACAACTGCAGAAATGAAAACGGTTGCCCTTGGACGGAAAGTGCAGAGCGGCAAATACTGTGTATCAAGCCACCGTGAAAAGCAATTACAGCGAGAAGACTATGTTAGTCTGACCGAGAACTTTTTCAAGCTACGACTCGTTAACCACCAGCAATTTTTCAATAAGAAAAGGTACAGGAACAAGACAGAGCTATCAAAACATATCTGGACTCTTATTAGAAGATTTTAAGACATGCTTCATCATACTCAAATGTTAGCAAACGTTATGAAGTTCTTCATTATCCGCTATCCAGAGATTGCCTCTCTGAATCAAAGATCTGAACTAGTTAGCACGTACGTGCCGACATGCCTCCAAATTCAAAGTCATAAATTTCACCGGCGTATCTTAGACAAACTGCGCGCAGCTATAAATAAGCGCGGACACTTACGCAGATGAAATATTTTTAAACCGTTACAGAGAAGTAAAATTTCCTGATAAGAGGAGGCAGTAAAACACACCTCTTCGAAACAAGTTTCTAGGAATTAAAGCGGCGAAACCAGACTCCATCAAACGTTCATGTAATCATTGTATATCTCTTCTTTTCATATGTGGAGTACTTTTTGAAGATAATTTGGCCTATAAAGAATATGTATATAAACATATACATATATATATACATATATTTTTATGTATATATATATGTATATAAACATATATATAATATTTTATAGAAACCGTGTGTTGATCGAGAAATCATATTAGGAAAAATGAGCGAAAAGTTTGATGTCCTTTTTCAATGAGCTGTATTTTTAATCTTATTGCTTCTCCCAGCACCTTTTTCAGTGTGAGCAGAAAATTGCAACAGAATTGCAACTCCCTGGTGTGAGTACCTGATGGAGTACACTCAAAACTTAAAAGATAATAGTATGCAATCAAAAAGTACGCGTTAAAGAGACGTCTTGCCTTGAAGAGACGCTTAGAGTTAAGGCGCGTAACACTGTGACGTAATCAGAACGCAAATACATAATGATATAACAATGCGTATAATGGAGAAAGCTTGTAACGTAGTAGGAGCTTATTAAGAGTACACTCAAAACTAAAAGATAACAGTACGCAATCAAAAAATTCGCGTTAAAAAGACGCCTTGCGTTTAAGAGACGCCTAGAGTAAAGCAAACTTTTTGAAGATCGAAAGCCGTCAAAAATTTCAACAGGAAAAATCTGGAAACCCGATTCCTTATTAAAACGCTCACCAATTCGTGAAATTTCTAAAGGTGAGGACAAAACAGTTTTCAATCTCTCTTCCCTCGTGCTCAACTCTTTTGAAAGTAGCGTGTTAAACGATGAATTTTCTTTTTGTCCCACCGTCCCAGTAAATGAGGTAGATCTATGTTGTGATATCAACGATTTTACTAATCGTTTACGAAATGCTGAATTCGTTCATACCGAGTACACCGAGAGTACCTTCCCGACACGACAACCCTTAGACGGTTTAGAGCAAAATCGAACTTTGTTGCTCCTATCGGCTGCAACCGGACTCTTGATGTTTGTATTAAAGGCGTCAAAAAGGAAGTAGATCAACTTCTACATGTTCTGGGAACCCAATCGCAAGTACCTACAAATAATTTAACGAAAGAAGCAAAAAAGCAATTAAAACGCTACCGCCAGGATTCAAATATTGTTATCAAACCAGCTGACAAAGGAGAAGCTATATCGTTATTCAAGACAAAACTTCTTATATTGAAGAAGCATGCAGACAGCTTCAGAATGGAAATATTTTATGAGGAAGTTAGCGACGACCCTTTGAAGGAGTCCCATGATAAAGTAAACCAATACATTTCTTAGCTTGAACCCGACACTCAAAACACAATTCGCCATTTCATTCCTCCAGATCCTAAGCCCAGTCGATTTTATACTCTGCCCATGATTCATGAACTTGAAAAATTGATAAGGACAAACAACCTACCTATAACGGGGAAGACATGGTAGAGACAACTAAAGAACTTCATATAATACCACCTGAACGCCCAATCGTCTCAGCAAACGGGACCATTACATAACGCATATCTGCTTTCATCGACAGAACTACAGCCTCTTCTACCTTACATTCCTAGCTGCATACATGACACTGCAGACTTCTCAAAAAAAAACTACATAAAAACCAATAACTCACCTCATAACTAGGCTGTCGTAGTAACTTTAGACGTTACTAGTCTATATACTAACATACTTCATAACGAAGGAATTGCCGCATGTGTAGATCTGTTTGAAAGGCACTCGTCTTCCACCCTCAGTGGCCATGACCTAGGTAAGTTAATTCAATTAGTTCTGAAATCCAATTACTGTTCATACAATGGGATATTTTAACCATAAACTAGTGGTATTGCTTTGGGCACGAAAATGACCCCGTTTTGCTAATATTTTCATGAGTAAATTAGGGGCCGATTTCTTTTCTTACTATGCAAGCTTAGGACAACCCATATAATTCGTTACATATATGTAGACGATATATTTTTTATTTGGCCATATGGAGCCGAGAAACTAGATCGTCTTGTCCAAGCTTTTAATGACCCGTCTATCAAGTTTAGTTATGAAAAATCCAGTGAGAGTGTTTATTTCCTAGATTGTATCGTGACGCCTTGATGGCAATTCCTTGGTAACGTCAGTGTTCACTAAACCTACCGATAAGCACACATACCTTGTATCGGCAGCTTTCATCAGAAACATCTTAAGGAATTGATAATATATATCCAGTTTTTGTGATGCAAACGAACTTGTTCTACCCAGGAAGCTTTTAGTGAAGATTCAACTCAACTGTTTCATTATTTGCAAAGAAGGGGGTAGCTTTTAAGAACCATACTTATATATTATAATCGAGTTTGTCCGTTCAACCGTAAGGAACTGCTTAAGTACAAAATTAAGTCTTCCCCTTAACGTATTCCAATAACGACATACAACCCACAGATAGAGCTGCTAATCAAATCCAATAGAAGGTAATACCAAGTGCTACGGCACGATCCATCCATTTCGAACATCTTTTCAAACCCCCTATAAACCCACGTAGACAACCCCCTAACTTATGTAAATTGCTCGTCCGCAGCAGTATAGAATCTTCTACGAATGACAAAGGGAACATGCCTTTCCGCAAGCCGAGGTACAACATGTGCCAGAACAAGAACACCAGCCCCGAGGTTCAGATTGGTAGTTCCAAAATACACCTGAAGTCCCTTAATTGCGACTCATGTAATGTTGTCTATCTCCTATATTGCAATAAGTGTAGCAAGTCTCACTACATTGGAGAAACCAAAACCAATTTTCATTTGCGGTTTGACAACCACCTCTCCTCTATCAGGAGAAAGGTTCAGGGACTATCTATTGCAGATAATTTCAACACTATTACTGCTGATCACTATATAGCGGATTTGAAGGCGGGTTTTCTAATGATCGTAAAAAGAAATGTGCCGAAATTCAATGCATCATTAATTATGATACTGCTACGTCCGGCCTGAACAAAGATTTGGGTGAACTTAGTAGTCACAGACACTTCAGAGAGACGTACTGTTGATAAGCTCCTATTTAGTTACAAGCATTTTCCATTGTACGCATTGTTGTATCAGGGAGTTGTTAGGATGGAGATACAACGCACAAAATTGTCAACAACCCCCTGGTTACATCATGTTGTATTTGCGTCCTGATTATGTCACAAGGTTACACGCCTTAACTCTACAGCATCTCTTTAAGGCAAGACGTCTCTTTAATGCGTACTTTTTTTATTGCATTCTGTTTTCTTTTAATCCTTGAGTGTTATCTGTCAGTTACTCACACTGGGAGCACAGAAAATTTTATGAATATAAGATAAAAAATAAAGTTGATTGACAACTGAGAACTTCCTTACAAAATTGGCGAGAACAAGGTCAGATATTTATTTTCTTTAATTTTGTAAACGAATCGACATTGAGCCGAAAGGACTTCGTCTCAGGAACCCACTCAGTGGTACTGTTAATTCTCGAACAGCAGATCTTCTTTGTCATCAGGCTTCAACCAAACTTAGAAATCACGCATTGGAACTGGTCTACAAGAAACAAAAAATACTTTGTCGTGATACTGAAATTTCAAAGGCCTCCTTACACTCATCACTACCACCTGATGTTAATGTTAATGGCGTCAACAATTTCTTGGATAGATCATACGCGATTGAACGAAATCCCTGTTTTGGGAGAAAACGTAAGAAATTGGAAGCGTTAATGAAAGACGTACATGCTTACAAACATATCCGCATCTGCTGGGAGCTTTCCGTACGTCCCCAATGCAGAGTCTCTACATCGAAGCGAATGAGCCACCCCTCCATATAAGATGGAA
>WURT03648681.1:0-13209 GCA_009936505.3 Holothuria glaberrima | reverse complement strand
TTTCCATTTTGAAAAGAAAAAATTATTGCAATGTCCAAATATTAAAACTGTATAGAAAATAAAAGACCATTAGAAACTGTTAGAGCTCTTCTGAAAACATGATAATGGTGCAATTACACCTGAAGTGTTGTGCAACCTTGCCGATACCTTTCAAGCTCATACCTGGGAGCCCCAAGTAAAATTTTCCCTTATATGGAAAAATTTGGAGAAAAGACCTCACAATTGCTTCAATACATCTAAACATACCTTGTTCCTTGAAAAAATCGTCCCTGTGAAGCTAGTGTATCTTGCCCACTTCAACATCTTTTCTGGCTATGGTACTGGTACAATTTTGCCTACGTAGCAAGCTCAACGACACATTTCTTGTTCAGTCATCTGAGCAAACAAAGTCCGCTCCTCAACAAGGTACTTTTAAATTTGCTGCATTTTGCATATCCATTTCCATTATTTTGATATTTACGAAAAATCTGTCAAATGCACCTCATGACCTTGTCAAAGCTCACAGTCCAAACGATTACCCCTCTGATGAAAGCTGACGGTTGGTCTATCATACAACTACAAATGTATCAAAGCATGACCCTTTGGACTTTAAGCTGTAAGGGGATGAAGTTTAGAGGCTATACAACACCCATTTTAGTACTTGAAGTTATGGAGATCACCACTTTCTTCCAACAATTTTTAAAATGGTCTAAATCACCTTCAATCTATCCAAATTTTGTACCACCAATACATTAACATGTCCTCTTTCATATTCATGAGGATTCAACAGCAAGTGCTCATCCCAACATGATCAACTTTTATCTAAAAATGACCCGACGGTCTACTTTGGTACTGCTCTTTTCAGCTGTTCTCTAATAGTGGTGTGCCCTCTTATAGTCTGCCCTGGAGATTTATAAATATCTTCCCAATGCACCCTTAAGCTGAAATTTATTGTTTATATCTTGCTATTGCACTTTTAAACTGCATTAAATTATTCATATCTTTTTTACATGAGCTAAGCTGCTCAAAAGTGTACATATCTTTCTGGTGCACCCCTAGTTATTCATATTTCCACTTAAGGGGATGAGGATGAGATTTCTAGACAAAAACCATAGGATCTCTTATACCGTAGACAATTAAGAACATGAAGAAATTTAAAAACTGATTTATTTCTATCGAAGCAGGTTTGAAGTAAATTTCGCTAGTCAACATTTTTAAACATAAATTTCTTACATGTGAGGTCAACAATGAAGACTGTGTGGGAGAGGTGTGCAAGGCCTGGGAAGTACTATTCATGACAGGTATCGCCCATTACCTTGACTAACCCTATCTGACAATGGCAACTCAGAGAGGTAGCATCAGGCCAACTTATTGATTTGTTTACTTTGTGGTTTCCTCCTCATAACTGTTGGGAAGGTTCTCCCATTCAGGACCAGCACAGCTTTGAGTGTGCCATGCATGAGTGACTTTCAACAATACAAGATAAGTTATCAAGGAGTCAAGATAAGGTTCATGTTTGCCAGGCAGTTAAGCTGCACAGTTTACTTGCTCAGAGGGTTAGTTGTGGTTGGAGTTTTTCTCAATTCTAGCTAATCAGCATTTCCTCTATTGTTTGCGGTAACTTGGTATGTTTACATGATAAACTTCCTGCCAACTTATAGTGGAGCTTCACTTATATAGTGTAACCAACGTTATGGTACTGTTGCTCGTAGCATACACTCATGCACCAACACCTCCACACACGCATACACCCACACGCAACACACTTTTCATACGCCGATGAAATTGTTCTTCTGACGAATTCATAATCAAATTCTAAATGGTGGGGTTTCTCCTAACACTTACAGCGTTATTGAACGAAGTCGAGGTTTGTTAAACTTGCCGGATGGATTGTTCAAAGGTTGCTCAAATCTCCAGGAATTGTGAGTTAGCCAGCAGAAGATAAAAATTAATAAGCACATTTTCATTAGCTTATCATTTTTGAAAAGAAACGTAAGTAGGTGTTTCCAAAGTAAAAGGAAAGGGTTGGATTAACTGTCATGCTGTAAACATAATTACTTATGCTAGACTCATTTACAGACTAAAATTGAAATGAACCAACAGATTCGTAACTTTTCTTAGCTGGAGGAGACGAGGCAACCTCCAGACTTCTCAGTTAATGGCACTGGAAAGAATGCCGACGTACATCTTGTACCAGGGTTGATAACACGCCCTTTAAAAGAGTCAGGGCATCATTGATGCTATTAAAGTGGAAATAGAAGTACCCATAAAAAAAAGAAACGGAAGACTTTTTCGCTCTAAAATATATCCTTACACATATATGGGAAAATATTATAAAAGTTATATGGTGTTAAATTTGTATTGGGAGATGGGGAGGGTGACGTGGGCCGGAAACCTCGAAATGATATATGTATATGTACTGCATACATATACGTACCCGTAAAGAACTATATGTATACTCATATGTACACGTATACGTTTACCTAAACGTATGTGTATAAGTATATGGAAATATAAACGTGAATGTTTACATCACACATATACTTGACTTTTTGATGACTCAAAGGTCATAAAAAAAATAATTTTTCCGACGCTTTGGGCCCACATTTATCAAAGTGGTGCATAATTGGTGACATTTGTTGACACACATTCATTCCCGGTATTCCTTTGTTCAATCTCCCTTAAAGTTTCTCAGCTGCACTGATGTGTGCTAAAATTGGTACATGTGGAACATAATCCCCCCAATACTTGTTTAGGGAAGACAAAGTACCTATTTTGAAAAAAAACCTTCAATATTTGCTTTCATTTGTGTACACCCATAAAGTATATGCCTAGTATTTTGACAAGTTTTACCAACGACGGTAGAATGTGGCTCTATTTTTTCGGCTGGTGATTACGCACACAGGTACATTTTATATTCAACTGTATATTCAAGACCTTTAAATTAGTGCACTTAATTGGGATATCCCTAAGCAATCCTGCGAGTTTTCTTTAGCTTCCATGCCATCTTTCTCCTGTCATTGTAAGGAATCTTCTTGTCATCGCCGGTTGTTTATCCTCCCTGTCCCCCACTCAAATGAATCAAATGTTGGATTCAAAAATCAAAACTGCTTGTTTAAGTTAAGTTCATTTCTGAATATTATCTGCAACAACGAAAAGTGAAGATTTGTGCTCCTTCGGTGTTCGGTGCCACATGGCACCCTTTTCAGGCATTAATAGACGCTCCTTCGTAGACGTGCTTATGCAGGGTTGTAGGTGAGGCGATCGGATCGTTTGAGGAATAGTCTCAATCAAGCTGTCCCAAAAAATGAGTTAGACAGATGCGTGAGAAGTGGCCCGAAAATTGCAATTTAAGGAATGCACTTCATTTGCCAGAGTAATTTATTATAAAGGTGTGCAAGACCCGCCCAAAACCGAGACTTGCCGAAACCACTCACAACTTAAAGCTACGTTTCCACTATGTTCCCGGCGGCCACGGCAATCACGTTTCAGGGATAGACGTGAGACAACGTGAGGGAACGGGACTGGCAAACGTGACAGGCCGTGATTAACGTGGATGCCGGGCCAGATTTTTAATCTGTCAAAAAATTTGGCATGGCAGTCACGGTGCGGATGAGAAACCCAGTAGGCAGTATAAAAACGGTGTGAACGCGACAAAACGTGACAGTACGTAGTAGGCCGTAACGAAAACTTGGAGGCGCGCTATGGCGCGTTGCGTTTTACTACGAACTGTCTGACATGGCGCACGCGGCCTGGGAGGAAGTTTATAAAGGCCGGGTCCTCGAAAGGAGAGCTTAATTCGAGTCTGAGCAATGCTGTGAGCTAGGTTTACATTATCGCATTACTGCATTTAAATACGCAGAGAACAGGCCTAGTTCAACGAGGGGCTAGATGGCTTTAGCCCCCAGCTTTTCCCTAGCCCCACCCCCAAAAGATTCCGCAAAATTTTGTATAGGTTAGTAATGGTGAAGACATAAATATACTCAAAAAGTATGCCACATGGCTCTTCATTAGGCTCTCAGGCAGGAAGTTCTGGAAAAAATCTTACTATAACTTCAAAACGTTTTCGCGCGCCACGCGCGCTTTCATCTTTATTTAAGTCTGCCAATAACGCCCGCTATTTTAGACATATTGGATTCTTTCAACGTTAAAGATGCCACAAATGTTGTTCTTGGGTGTAGTCGTTATTCTACAGAAACACGAAAATACATCGTTGCAAAGTTCTAACCTCTTTTTCCTATCTTTTGGAAGATTCTTTACTCAGCCTTACCATTGTTGCAAACATATTTTGTAAAAAAAAAATGATTTTTCAGTTTCGTCGGGAGCCTTTAGGGGTAAGATAAAGAATGTTACTCCTGACGACGACCATGCAGTCGCCCCATCAAATTTCTTGAGTTTTTCCAAATTTTCTTAATGAAAAAAATGAAATCTTTTTTAATATAACCCCATTTTTCGGCGCGTTTCGCGCGCTTTATAGTTTGAGTCCGGCATCCTTTCGGCAACCCATTGCATCTGTCGGGGCTTAGATTAGTTGGCCCGCAGTAAGGGGGCTCGGCAAATCCAAGCACCACCCAGGCTGAGTCTGCATGCAGTTTGCCCTTTGGGCAATGAAGTATACCCACATTTCGAGGTGCTTCCCGCGCAGTCCATACAGTTCACGTTGCATCACTTATGAAGTTTATTAGCACAAAAGTATCAGTGAACTTTTCTTGCACAAACTAAGTATACTCCCAAAGTAGGAGGCGGGCATCAATGGATTTTCCTGTCGCAATCTAATACTTTGAGCAACATTAGTAACAAACCAGTGATGACTTTATGGTTTGATCTACTCGAACTACAAATTTATAAAAAAAAATACTTTGGTCACTCATGATGATTGTGCATTTCACCGTTTCTCAAGCTGCAGAATGCAAAATTTTGTTCAAAGTAAATATATGATAACTGTGAACTGAATTGTGAACTGTGAAGAATTTGGTGTATTCTGTGTCACTCGGAGATCAATGTCTTAGACATTTTGGGGATTTTTCCTCAGTCTGGATCCCACCAAAATTATGCTGAATCTCACCCGGGTCTTACGGTAGGCCAAGATCCTCTCACTGTAAGAAAAACACTCGTCTTCATCTGCGCTTGCGGAGCTGAAGAAGCACCATCATGATCATTGCTTTGTTCCGTTCCCTAATGAGACTTCCCACGAATTCCACGTCTCTGTATCGCAAAATGGCTGGTAAATTGCTGCCGGGGAAGGGGACCTCTTCGTGCGCTTTTCGTGCACGTACACAAGTAGGTCCGATTTCTTTATGATATTCGTGTGGAGCTTGAGATAACATCCCCTGTTTCCCGAAAAATGCCACCATCTGGTGGCACCACTAGCTAAAACATAGTCTTCTTCGGTGGCGGTGCCCCTATATCAGATATCATGACTACATGCATTCTCTACCTCTGGTTTCACCAGAGTCAATGGCAATTAATCCCACAGCCCACACCCCCAAAAATTATGTCCCTACAAGCGCGTCTGACAGAGAGGAACCAAGCAGTGAAGAAAGAAGGCCAAGCAATGCCACCGAAGAAGCTAAGACGTACGAAGCCCCCCCCCCGTCCTTCACCACCACCACCAGTACAGGAGCAACCGGAATGTACTCACTGCTCACCCCCTCCAGATGAAGAGTTGCGTGCTGCTGCTGATGCTGATCTGGTCCCTGAACTGGAATCAGACTGAACCAGGACCTGAAGCCGAGAAGGCTGAAAAAAAGCACCTGCCAAGAGGGCATTCATGATGTTGTCTCATCGAAGTCACAGGGATACAATGATTGCTCTTCCTTTTAAACCGTGGACACAAAAGTGCTCCAGGGCTGACCGGGGTGAGAAACGTGAGGGACCACATCAGAACGTAACGGGACGGGAGTGAACGTACTGACATTCGTGGTAGACCGCGCGCCGAACCGTAGTGCGCCTTTGGGCCTCCTGGAATCAGCTTCTTCCCTCCCCAAGGCTCGTCGTGGATACCGTGATAGTCCGTGAGAAAACTTAACAAGACCTAACAAAACTTAAGCTACGTTTACACTATGTTCCCGCGCGGTCACGGCAATCATGCTGCAGCGAAACGTAGTGCGCAATGGAATTTTGGCAATTTTGCCTCCGTATTCAAGTTTTGCCAGTTCCGACAAACAAGATCTTAAAGCTTTGCTCGTTTCATAAGAACGACTGTTATCCAAGTTTACATATCAAAAAATTTAAAAGATTTTTGCAAAAGACAATGCGCAGTTGATTAATTCACAACGTATTCGATAGACAAAGATGTGTAGTCAACAAATACCCTCAACAGCTTCGAAATGTTCCCTAAATAAAGACAAAGATACGTTTATTTCCAACGATACCGCTAATTTCTCTTTTAAAATATTTTTGTGGCTTTGAAAACTAAGAGACGTTTAACAATTAAATTTCACTCTTTTCCGGATCCTTCCTAAAAACAAAATTTAGCTTAACATGAAGGTTTATTCTTCTATTCTATAAGGCGTCAATATTGCTAGTTTGGTAATGGCAAAAATATGATTTCTTATTCATATAAGAGCAAAACGTGAACTAATTTTAAGTCTTAAAAATTGGCCAAAATTCCACGGCGCACTACGTTTCACTCAAACGTGATTGCCGTGGCCGCCGGGAACATAGTGGAAAGGTAGCTTTAAGTTAGGTTTGGGTTTGGGTCATTTGTGTTTCGGGTGGTCTGTCTATTTTGGAACCAACCCGAGAAAAATCAAATGCCTTTATCGTGTAGGTTTAGATCTGTTTATCGAAGTAAACGCTATTTGATGTCCATGTAAATGCCCAATTATTTTTTAGTATATTTTGTTTTTACTTTTTAATTTGAAGAAGCATGAGGAAGCACTTATCAACTATAAGCCCTATACTTGTTCCATGATAGAATATCCGGTTGGGCCCAGATGATCAGCGAGCTTTATCAATTTGGGAGATTTGACTAACCTTCAGACCGATGCAAGTTTGGTCTTGATTGGGCTGATCACGATGCTTCGTCTGTTTCAAATGATTTGGGTGTAATCAAACCGTGCAATTGACGGTTTGGGCATCAAAACACCGACCGAAGAACACCTTTAATCTATTTTATCAAATGTCACGCCTAACTGGTGCGTAATGGATCGGTGGGAGTAGTAGCGTTGTTTTCATAATGGTTATAGTTTGGGGTGAGATTTTTCAACGTAGGCCTTTGCAGTGTCATGCTTTTGTGGCTATATGGTCTTCGTGTGTGTTGGGGGCGTTGTCAGACGCTTCTGTTGCAAACCTCATCCGATAAGTTCCTTATCAACTGTACATGTAACGCTATTAAGACTTTGACTAATTCGTTTGCGAGATAATGTCTTACCATATTTCCAGGATACTTTCCCATAATGGATTTAGACACATAGCTGGAGGAACCTTTACTGGTCTTAGAGGCCTTACCGTATTGTGAGTAAACAACTCATGATGAAAATCCTTGTCAAATGATAGGAAAGCATAATTTCTGTGTTCAGATATTTCACAATATGCTTGTAATTATTAAGTGTACTTTATATGGATATTATTGTAAAATATTCGCGAAAATTATGGACGTAGTAGTGTCATGTCATTAATCTAACCATTCCTTTTTAAGATTAACTTTATTTGCAAAGCAAGACAGATACATCAGTAACTGCTATTAAAGCTCTGCTTTGATAGATCATACAACGGTTCTTATTTACCTCCTTGCGCCATACAAATTCCATTTCATTACAATCTCTGCGGAGACAATCACAAAATTCAAAAATTCTTAGTTGACATCTTCATTGCAATTGTATGTGTCGCATCTTTCGTGCAAATATCTCTATTTCTCACACCGCCGCTGCACTTTTCATTCTTTAAGACCAGTGTCTGAAATTCATGTGAGGAAGAAAACTCATTTCCTGATCTTTTGACTTGAAAAGTCACCATGTCAACAAATCCCTTCCAATATCCTTTACTCCTATCCAAACCCAAAACCCATTTCACTTCGACTTCATCCCGAAAGTGATGTTTGTAGGTAACTGTGCATAGGTCCTTGCTCAGTAAACAATTACAAGATCATTTTGCACACGAATGCTTCAAGAAAAGTGGATTCAGTGAAGTTCTTCTACATGAAACTTCATTTATTTGTAGTTTGTATCCAAACACCTACCATTCTACCGAACAACTAACAATGAGATCAAAGTAGGTAATATCCATGGTTTCGATTTTCTTTTTTACTACTAGGTCGATGAGGAGCAGCTATCACCTGCAGACTATATCAGATAAGACGCTGACTGGTATTCAGGAAATTTTAACCATGTAAGGCGACACTTATTTGGTATAATAACCTAAGTTTTGTAACACGTGTAAGTCCAAAAGCACGTATGGAGTTGTTGAAAAGTGTATTCCTACCGGGCTTTAGTTTAAAGCAATTCCCATGAAAAGACAATATCTCCTTATTATAACTATCAAAACGTATTCTGATGTAACAAATAAAAATGAATTATCAAATGATAATCGAGAACACTTCGTAAGTACTTTCGTCGTACCTTTTTGATCATATTACACCTTATAGGTTCAATATGAAATGTAATCATCCTATCATGTCTTGTCCACTATAAAATGTTGTAGTCGCGAGCCCACTGAGTTTACCTGGATTTACCTGGATGGCCACTCTCTCGTCTTCGGCTCAAAAGAGTCTTCTTAAGAGAATGGTTTTAAGAGATAGGAGGTCTTTTGACCCAAATTGAAGATCAGGCATTCCATTAGTCTGGTCTTGAATGTGTTGAGTGTTGGAACAGTAACAACTGGTAGTTTGTTCCATATTTGCCAACACTCTAATGAAATCTGAGTTTCACCTTACTTCTAATCTTACTGTTGGTAGTCTTATTCTTTACAATTTCTTCTGGTTTCACTGTCCCTAATAAATTCAGCAAAATCATCCAGTTTGAGGACTATGTTCTCTTGTGCTATGTTGTAAAATGTTATCAGGTCCTGGCGCATATGTCTTTGCAACAATTGTCATCAATACTAAATCTTTAATTCTTTTCTCATAGGATTAACACTCCGTTCCTGTTATTAGTCTGGTTATTTTCCGTTGAACTCCTTCTAATAAATTAATATGTTTTTAAATACGGCCTCCTAACTTGAATGCAATAATCCAAATGTGGTCCTACCAGGGACTTGTATAAATTCATACAACCCTACGATCAATACTGATGAAGTTCCTTTGATAATACCCATAACTCTGTTGGCTTTGTTTGTTGATTTGGCACATTGCCTACAAAATTTCATTGACGTATTCACGTACACTCCCATATCCTTCTCCTCATCACTTTCTATCAATTCCTTCTCATCTTCCTGATACTTGTATTTGGGATTACCATGTCCAAAATGCATTATCGAACATTTTCTTACATTAAAATTCATTCGCCACTTTTAAGTCCATGACATCAATATGTCTTAATTTTGCTGTAGCTGTTGCCTATCTCTCTCATCTCTTATTGGGCATATTACTTTTGTGTCATATGCGAACTTACTTAACTCTGACTGTACGTATGTATCTAAATCATTCATGTACATTGTGAAACAAACAGGTCATAATACCGATCCTTGACCACTGAGCTTGACATCTCCATCCATTCTGATTCTTTCCCATTCAATACTACTCTCTATTTCCGTTTACCTAGCCATTCCTCAATCAATTTCAATATGGATCCATCAATTCCAAGTGCCCTGATTTTTTGTTAAGAGTCTTCTCTGAGGTATTGTATCAAATGCTTTCTGCAGATCTAAACATATGACATCCACTGGAATCCCTTCATCAATATACCTTACTAACTTATCCCAATATACTAACATATTTGATACACCTTACCCACATTCTTTTAACAATGATCCGTACTTTTGTTATTTCAATTAATTATTCGTAATCATTGATATTACTCATATTAGAACGTAACAAGATACTCTTTAACACCAGACATATATGAATGTGTATGGTTTCTAATAAGAAAATTACGGTGGTAGTCATTAGCATAAGTTGATCCTCATTGTCTTCAACTGTAGACACTGATAATCATTGATAAATGTTACACCCTGTAACACTTGACTGTGTGCACCACTTTTTACTCAGGCTTACTTTGTGTTTTTGGCAACGGGCTGCATTTTCTCGAGTTTATGCTTTTATTACTGTTGTACCAGTCAGCAGGAGATAATCCGGGCTTTCAAGAAAGTGGCCCCGCATTCTTGAGGGCAAAACACAAAGATCTCCGAGAGTGCGTACACAACAGTCAGAGACGAAGCTCGGGATCCTTTATTTGGGTGGTTCTTTATGTTGGCGTCTTACGGGATTAAAGCCCACCTCGTACCTCAAAGGTTGGAGCTGAGGAGGAAAAATATGACATTGTAAACACTCTAGCTAGCCGGAAAACGCACTCTGAAATGAAAATTTGTCACCGCAGTCCGTCGTCTCCCAACTTCTATCGTTGTTGTGATTGAAGCAGACCCTAAAAAGAGGGGGGGGGGACAAAACAGCAGTTGAAATTATACAATAAATTTGTTTAAGGATGTAACATCACGTTGAGAGAGCCTCATAATGTTATGTGAAAGTCAATAGAATTGTACATATCGTTCACAACAAAGTATAAATTAACAATATCTGGCAGTGCCATGATTGACCTAGGAAACTTCCAACTCAGAGCAACACAATGACCAAACTAACAATAAAACCTGAGTATATTAAATACACTACAGAGTATCTACAGCCAAAGAAAAATTGTTTTCATGTTTTAATGTGGGCATAAATCGATTTCATTTACACAGGACACTGGTAGGTTGCAATATTTCTGAAATACCTCCAAACTTGTTCCATAATGTCACTCTTCGGACTCAAGTGTAAGTTTTTGTATTAGTTCAGTATATCGTAATGTGAAAAAAATTTAACATCATATCACATCTTATAAAATTAAAGGTCTGTAGACATGTTAATGTAATGTTTGCCTATTTGGTGTAAAAAGAATTGAAAATGATAAAAATAGCTACAATTCCCATTAAAATCCATCATTAGAACTTGGCTTGCTTAGAAATCAGAACACTCTGACCAATAAACATGAGCTTCTTATGCAAATTTGTTACGTACAGAGAGGGACCTGTCAACTGGGTGTAATGTTATGCTTCGTTAGTTTAGCCTTCATTCCAAGGACAGCTATAATTTTGGGATGCCCCGAGGGGTTAATTTTGGAAGTAGCTATTTAGTTCTTTGAAGATATCCACATTAAACACTAAACTAGAAACTAGAAATTATGTAATTAATAGATAATTTATAAAGAAATAACAAAAGAAATACAGACACTGTGGAACACTCCACATCATATTTTTGCATAGCTAATGAACAATTCCCACAAATGGTCAAACTTTGACGAGAAATATCTTGAGAACGGTGAAAGATATCCAATCATTCCCACGGATTTTTTGATCAGGGAATGTTACTCTAGATTTGTTGAGTAGAACAACTGAATTTATTACATGTCCACCGACCTTTAAAGAGTACACATATCTAGCACTGACAACTTATTGCGCAGAACTTTTGTCACGTTTATTTGGCTATTTGCTTTTTCATGGTTTCACCATACAGAGGCATCATGACAGTTGGACTGGAGGCATGGCCTCCGTTTTGTTCCTTTTTTGGTCAAGTAAGATGCTTCACTGATATCAATGAAGGGAGGTAAGATACGCGTTAAAACGGCTTTAATCACGCACTTCAGTTTTTTGGGGTACTACGCTCTTGTCATCAAAAGTGTAGTGATAGTTTGTACGGAGGGGGTGAGACCTTTTCCGGGTAAAAAATTCCCATTTTTTTCCAATCTTCCCGAGAACAAAGTGTTTTCCGTATTTGGGGTTAGGTTGGTGGTACAGGCCCCAGCCATCGAATTGTACTCCTACGTTATTCACTCGGCAAACAGCCTTTATTGATTGTGTTACTGTTCGTAGTATAGGACGTTTCAGACATTCCCATCAATATGAAATAACACAGTTCCATATACTTTCTTCCGTTCACAGCAACTTTGGTTACAATCGCTCGAAAACATTACCTGCTTATCTTTTACCTGAGGACAACACAGTTATCAGCCTATTGCTACAGCACAACCAAATCTCCTATATTCCTGATAACTTTTTCCACAACTTAACACACTTGTGTGAAATGTGAGTAATTTAATTGTGTGCGGCCTTGTCACTACACAAATAGTATTCGCTAGAGGAGAAATATTTCTTTTAGGAAAAAGGATTCTTAAAAATATCCAAGCTAGTTCCCAATATTGGCCGAATTACTTATCTAAAAAATACAGCAACCATTGTGTAGTCTTAAGACTTATGTCACATGTTCCTTTAATAATGTCGTTATCGCATTTTTATCCTATCTCCGTAAGTGTAGTATGAACATGGGGAGATGAGATATTATACTTCACCTTCTCAGTGCGTGTCTGAGGGTGTGTGCGCTCACAGGCATGTCCTGCGGGTGCCGAGGCGCCCGGCTCGAGCTCCGCTCTCGCACGTCTTTCCTTGCTCACGCGCGGCTCGAAACTGGAGTAGCTACCCGAAAATTCGGCCACTGCAATGAGAAGTCACACGCGGCTGTACGTGCCTGCCTTGCTGCGCAGCCCGCCCTCAGCACGTAGCTCTGCTCGCCTATTTGGCGGGCAACATTGCTGCTGTGTAATTCCCTCGAATCCCCTATCGGATCCTTTCCTAGCTACCCCGTAAGGAATTGGATGTAGGTATGTGTGCACCTAAGCTGTGTCTGGGTTACAGCATGTATATGTGTGTTGACGTATGTGAAAGTGTTGGGGCAAAAATTGTGCAGTAAAATTCATCTAAACTTGGCGGCTAGGTACCTGGCCATGAAAAGTTGAGCATGCGTAATTGACGATGATATAGGTCAAAACTGCTATGTTTTGCTAAAAATTGCCTATCATTTTAAGTTAGAAAACCACATGCTATGTAAGGACTGATAAGATAATTTACAAAACAGTGCTTTCTGGTTGCTTAGGAAAGGAACAAAGGTTAATAATCTACAATCTTTCTACTGTGTGCCGCGAGTAACTTCTCAAAATTACTCGAAATTCTCAGACTGTCTGAGCTCCAAGCGAGCTATTTACCAGAACAAATTCAATAGAAAATTGACAAATTTTCGTGCAGACGTGTTCAGAAAAGTTTTTT
>WURT03648670.1:0-19238 GCA_009936505.3 Holothuria glaberrima | reverse complement strand
CAACAGACTGAAAAGGACTTACAGGTATGTGGGAAATAGCTTTATTTGCATGTTTGTGTGTCAAATCAATGGGTTACAGGTATGCACAGGGGTGGGGTGGGGTGGGGGAGATATGGAGTTATTCAGAGGGTCACATTTGTATGTGTATGTGTGTGGTAACAGGATTACACATTTGGGGGAGGGGTGTAAGAGGGTGGTAGTACCTGACTTAACTCATACAGTGGTGATCAGGTGAAGCCTCAACCAAAGATGCAATATTTGAGTGAGTAATATTCTGATTGTTGGTGAAATAACACATTCAAGTGAGGTACAATTTCTATGAGTTGCAACATGCACATTGAGTACAAAACTTCACTTGAACACTTAAGATGGTTCTTTGGACCCAGTCCTTTACTAGGATATCTGAAATGAAACTTCTTGTCACTTGCATCACAGGAGAGAGTTGCTGCCACCAGTCCAGATAAAGCAGTGTCAGAAGAAATTGAGAGGCTGCAAGCAACTGTGAGGAATTTGACATCAGAACTGGAAAACTGCAAGGAACGTGAGGATCGTTTAAATGAAGAGAATACAGAGCTGAAACATCAGATGGCTGACATGGTATCAGATAACGATGAAGACAAAAGGATAGCTCTTGAGAGGTAAAATAAAAAATGATGGAGATAACTTTATGTTAATTCATCATGTAGTATAACTTTAATGTTGAGAGTTCTGATCATGAATATTAGCATAACAATCATACCTTTCACGCTTTTGGTAGCTCCAGTGTGTCCTAAATAGGGCATGTCATAGCCAAAGAACTCTGCCAAGTTGGTCATACCAAATTTCACTAAATTTAAACCAACCTAAATCACAGTTTTGTGATACGTATATAACATTCCAATAGGTAAAACTACACAAGTAAAACTATCAGGGTCCTCCTTAAGGATACTGTTTTGCATAGCAGTTTGTTGTTGACAAAAATGTAATCCTTGTCAGTTTAGAAAAAAGAAACATTTTGATTTCAGTAAATATAAAAATTAGGTGTCAAACAAAGTCAAGTGACATCCAGTCATTGTGTGGATGCCAGAATGCTTGTACACATTGCTTCAATTCATAGGCAGGTCGGTGTCGCAAATTTGCGAGGCGTAAAAATTTTTGTATAGCTACTGTGCTCAATTGCATCACAAACTGTGACATGATACCAGCTATTGCAGACCCTGAAAACTACACAAGTAAAACTGACTTCTACCAAAATAAAGTGTTGAACATAGGCCTATGCTCTAGTAGACCTAGGCTATGCAAAGATACGTTCTTGTAGGTTCTTTAATTCTACAGCATTAAATTTGATTTCCGTGTGCTGTTAAAATTATACAGCAGTTTTTCATTCTTTCATATTGTGGGTTAATAAGTGAAATGATATAAAGTAGATATCAAAGCTGACTTATTTATTTTTGCCATAATCTTAAAAATCACTTCATTAACATTTTTGACACACTTTTTGTCTGCCTCTTTAAGGTGTCAAAATACTTGCATGCAACTACATGAAGACTCTTCTAGAAATCTACGTGAGGAGCTTGTAGCACAGTGGCAGACAGAGAGGGCAGCATTGAAAGAATCACATGAGACAGAAATGGCACAACTGAAGTAAGACAGCTCCCTATCTATGTTGGGTTAGCAACTTGTAAACTTGAATTTGAAATAAAAGGGATGAATATAATTATGTACTGCAAACTTCAAGGACTCAAAAATGAAAAGATAACATTTATTAATAATCAGTTTTAATATTTGCTTGGATTCACATTTTGTAGTTAAAGCGTCATTTTAACTTATTAATACTAGGGCTTTTTGTAATTCAAAATAAAGTTCTACAGTCTATCAATGCCAGAGCTTCCAAGTAGCTCAGATTTTTGTATTTTGTCCTGAAGAAAGGAGAAATACTAACATGGGGATCCTTGTGGTAGAACACAGATTTGAAAATCCCATTGAAAATGTGTATATCCATAATGGCTAGCATCTTAGCTAATTGGCTGGTACATGAAGCCTAGACTTTTTGTGACTGAATTACAATGGCATTTGTTCTCAATTACTGTACTGCACATGCATGTGGAGCTAGTTAACCACCACAGGCTAGCTATCTGGAGTGTCATTACTAGGGTACGAGCTCTGACACTGCAAATGTGCACAGGACAATCAGAACTTGTGAGTAGGTAAATTCCATCTTGTGTTGTGTGAAGATGCATATTCCTAGAGTTTTTGCTTGTATAACTAGCAATGATGCATAAAATTTTTGGAGGAGGGAATTCATATCTGATAACAGTTGCGACAAGTGATATCACATTTACAACTTAGCAGTGTATCACAAATTCATGCATAACATTAGGTTGTATTGCCTAATATTAATTCAATACTTTTCATTGTATGCCAAAACCTATAAGGTTATACCAAAGTGTGTGCAGTGTAGTTAGTAGCCCAACTAAGTTTGGGTGGGCTATCTGACTCTACTTCAGAGTCACAACTTCTGGCCAGGAGTGGAGTAACACCTCAACTTTGCGTAGGATTGCAACTTCTGGGTAGTTTTTCGGTGACTGCCAAACTATGCACAGACATTGTGTTTTGCAGGTTTGACTGGAGGATTATAACATGACATGTCCCTTTTATCTTTTTCTCTATTCATTAGCAAGTGTACTCTTCAGTCGATCTCTAAAATTCTTCGGCATTGTGAGATAGGCACTGCAGCTGTTGATATACCTGTAGGCTAGGCCTGCAAGTGTGTTATCACTTATTGGTAGGCTAGTAGTTAACAGTGTATTGTTGACATAGGCATAGGAGCATAGTTTGATTGGGGGAGGGGGGCTGTTGTGATTTGCCTGAAGTGATCTGCTGCTGCAGTGCTTGAAAAAATAGCAGCATATTACCCAAATTTTGAGGAAAAAATCTTTTGTGGGGCTGCATCCCCCTCACCCCCTCCCCCCTCCTCTTACGCCTATGATTACTACTAAGGTTTATGTTCCTGCATTAGTCATTGATACTAACCATTGTATACCCAGGGCACAATAAGTTGCAACTCCTTCAGAATTGTGACTCATTTGGCCGTAGGTATACCAACTCCAGCATCGTTAGAGTTGCCTACCTGACTGTTGAGTCTGAAGGCTTGGCTACCCAGGGAATATGGATTTTAAATGGCAAGTATGGATTTTGGACAATGGCAGTCTGGAAATCTATTCTGTGAAATTAGCAGCTCTACAAAGCTTTGCAGCATGTTGTTTGCAAGTTTGTTGCTATCTTCCATTGCTTGTCTCTAGTGTTTGTGTATTGAGACCTATTTTCTATCAGTGAGTTCAGCTATGTTTTCTTTATCTTTTTGTTGTAGGGCAGAGCATGAAAAGACAATACAAGAGTTGGATGAAGTGAAACAACACTATATTAAAGTGTGTGAAGAGAAAAATGGCACTGAGGACCAACTGAAAGAAAAAATTAGAGGAGATTTTAACAAGAAATTGATTGAGGTAAAATTTGGTAAAATGTTTGGAATAGATATGCTTTAAAAATTCATGTGCTGGTTTTTGAAAGGAACATAAATAGGATAAGAAGAACTGAAGTCACTTTAATATCGACTAAGTAACAATTTAATTGAGAAGAAATGGTATGTAAATGGTACAATACCAGTGAATGTGGACATTTTTGAAAAGAGATAATAAAAATTAAACAAGAATCAGTTTGAACTCCACATGGCACAATGTTTTTCTCTAATGTGAAATATTGCCCTCAGAAGTGGACAGGATGAGAAAAAGGGGTGATGGTTAGAGATATACAAACAATGGGTTGTTTAATTTGCTCTAATTCTTGCTAACTTCCTGTTTGTAAGTTAGGGTGAATGGCAAAGAATCCAGTAAGCCAGGATGACTACCTACTCAGACGAGTCGTGTGATTATTTTATTAATTGAAATTTTTTTGTTATGGGTTTCATAGGAATTAATGACAGATGGGTATTGCCACAGGGCTTGCAGACTATATAAGTCAGTTACTGTATAGCAGTCTTGTTTAGTTTAGATTAACTTTTTTGGTGTGACTTTAACCTCCTTTGCCTCCTCCAGGTTAAGGAGAAATGTGATGCTGACAAGGAGGTTGCCCTAGAAGACCTGAGGCTGTCATTAGAAAATATCCACAAAGCAAAATTGATTGCTGCAAGAGGAGAGAAGGATGCTGAAGTTCAGGAGATGTTAAAGAAAAAGGTATCTCAACCTAAATGTTGGTAATCTGTACTGGTAAACTTCTGAAGGAATCTTTTTGCGTTTAAGAAGTTTTTAGTAAGTAGTCCTTTTCCCCAAGGACAAATAGAACAATGTCACTCTTACTTCCTTGGAACTTCAGAGGACATGTAGGGTGTGATCTAAGTTGTGAAGAGCTTTAATGAACCACATTTTGATTAATTCAGTTCTCGTGTTTGTAAGCAGTCATAGGTTGTAACTATAGAGAGTATTTGAACGTTAAAAGTTAGCAGGAAATTTTTCCAGAACAGACTTGTCAGTTAATGGGTGGAATATCTTGCCTGAGTCTGTTTTTTCACAGAATTTAAGTGTGTTCAATTATTTTTTAAAAGGTTTAATTCAGCAAGAGATTAAGAGTTCTCTTTGTCATCATGCAATGTTTTATTTTGCTTGGCTATTTATTGATGGTTTCTTCTCGAGGATTTTAAAATTTTCCGCATTTTTTTTTCCTAC
Source organism: Holothuria glaberrima (assembly GCA_009936505.3). Classification (NCBI taxonomy): domain Eukaryota; kingdom Metazoa; phylum Echinodermata; class Holothuroidea; order Aspidochirotida; family Holothuriidae; genus Holothuria; species Holothuria glaberrima. The sequence goes on along the minus strand of WURT03648670.1, from coordinate 14,538 downwards.
CCTACCCAGATATTGTGACCTTTTTTGTATGCTTGGTATTTCTTTGTTCTGTCACAGCTGGAGATTGCAAGACATGAGTGGGTTAATTCTGATGGTAAACAAATAGCTCTTGATGCTGTCAAGAAATGTAACAGAGAATGGGAGGTCAAAGTTGAACAGGAGGTTGAAAATAGATTGCATCAAATTAATAATGGTGAGTCACACATTTTGAAAAAAGTCAAAAACATGTTTTTTTTGTGAGATTCCTGCAAAATGTTTTGAGAATTCTGTTTCTATGCATCATTATCTTTTCAATGGTGCAGAATAATTTGACTTGAAGCTTTTATATGAATAAAGGATCAGTAGGTATTTTGATTTAAGTGATTAATATTCATCGTTTTCTATTTAACTGTAGATGCTGCCCATTTCTCAGTGAGTGTTCAAACTGATGGGAGTGCGGAAGAGGAGAGTAAAAAATTAATGGAAAGTTACAAAGCAGAAGTAGCAAAGCTACAAGCAGAATTGATGAAATATGTGAGTGAAGTAAATTTGGGTGTCATAAGTTCTGAAGTACAAAACAGCTAGAATAAATGTTCACGTCACTTGATAAAGATTTTTAAAATAAGCAAGATTTCCAGAATAAAAATAGAGTTTGTTTTTGTAGTTTAAAGATACCATTATGTAATGATTAGTTTGAAGAACTTGGAGGAGGTTATTTTATGTCATAATTGCATTGCTGATTAAAGAATTTGGTACAATCTTGTTTTTGTTTTGCACCTAGTTAAGTTAGTTTCATTAGTTAAAAATTAGTGTAAATAGTAATTATGTATGTAAAGAAGTATGAAGTCCTTATCAAATGTCAAAAGGAATACAACATGTGATAAAACAGTTAACATTTATGAACAAAATTAAGTACTTAAGATGCTCATAAAGGTTGATACATCAAAGGAATAACAATGACTAGAATTATTTTAAAGGATTTTAACCGCCATGTTTGTTAAATATTGCTGCGTGATACAGGAATGAATTCCTATAAAGTTGTTTTCTGTATTTTTGCTTGTATTTTGGATGTGTGTGGGTTCCATTGAATTCAGTTAAAAGACTTTTAAGTGGAACATGCAATCAGTGCATTTTATCTCAATTTCATTTGTCACTCTAACAAATCCACTCCTAGCAATTGCATTTATAAGTAGTAAAACATACCTTTGTACCTTAAGTTATTACAGTACCACAAGTATATCCTTCCTTGTTTTTTGTTCAGGCTGAGGAAATAAAAACAAAGGAGTCCCTCTTTGAGGTGAAGTTAAATAACCTTAGACAAAAACATGAAAAACAATTAGATGAAGAATTCCAGCGACATGAGAGAGATTTAGATGAGAAGTTGACCCAGGCCCGGACTATGTGGGAGGGCATGCAGCAACATAAGGAGAGTAAACATACTCAACATTTGGATGCCCTCACAAAGCAGTGGATCCAGGAGAAGAAACAACTTGAGAAAAACCATGAGATGGAGATAAAACAGAGAATAGATGAGGCAGTGAAGGATTCAGAGACTATCGTGAGAAAGGTATTTCAAATATTTGGCCATCTCATCATTCTTATGGGTTCATCTCCATTTAGATATTTCATTATCCTTTTTGGTGAAAGTAAATTAACTCAGGTTTCATGTGAAGGGATGAAGTTGTTGGTGTCAATTGTGTGTATGTATGCTGGCCATGGGCTCGGAGAGGTTTTATCCACTAGTGCTCAGTTATTGTATATTTTTATTATTTTAGGACATTTCTCAGTCCGCAGCAAATTGTTTGCCTAACCAGAGCATTGGTGGATCGTATAAATAATGAAGACAGTTTCAAGGACAATGGCAATCACACTTTAAAATTAATTTCCTTGTTGACATTTAAAGGATTTTTTATAATCCCTGTAACTATTTGATTGTCCTTGAATGTGTGATGTTTGTCTTAGATGATAACTACCTGGCTAGTACTCGATCTAAGACATAAATCAGTTGTGGCTTGGAGGGAAATATGTGGAGAGCAGGCAGATTTCTTTTTCCTTTCTGTTGATTCAGCTTTTTCAGTTGGTTGCTCTGTCAGATCATCAGAGCTAATTTTCCTAGATACACATAAATAATGAAATAATAAACAATGTATTAACATATTATACTTAACAATATATTGACATATTATACTTAACAATATATTAACACATTATACTTTTAAAGAGAAGTCAAACAACAAAAAACTGAAATGTCTAGAAAATAGACTCTACATTAAAAAGTTATAACTTGATGTAGAATAGCAGCAGTGACAATTCTTCTCAATAAGCAGAACCTTTATAAGTCTGTTTCCTCACCCCTCAGATGTTCAATGCAGAAATAACTAGTGTCAAAGAGGAAGTGATGAACAAGGAAAGAAATTGGACCAGGGAGAAGGAATCGTTACAAGAACAACTCAGAAATGCTGAAGATGAGCTGAAATATGCCAGGTCAGAGGTCAATAGGCTGGTAGAGGATGATAATGAGGGTCTGGAGCAACAAGTATCGGAACTGAGAGGCAAACTTTGTCGAGTAGAACAGGAAAAACAGCAGCTAGAGCATAAATTTAACAGAGATTTGAATTATATGAAAACAAGGTAATTACTGGAAGTTTTTTACTGGAAGTTTTTGCCTGAAAGTTTAGTTAATTCTAGAGTGTAAGGTCTTTTAATCTTCTGTATTAGTTTTCTGGCTTTTAGGGAGACATTTTACAATGTTAAGTGACCACTACTATAGGAGAAGGAGGCTGATAGTGGTTAAAAATCTGCTGCATGTTTTCAGACTTAATACATTCACATCTGCAACTCAAAACTGCTATTTTGCTGGTCAAAATTATGTAATCTGCATGTTCTGACAACTAAGAATGTTGGTTATAAAGCTGAGACCTAAAAATGTTGGTTATGAAGCTGACAGCTATTAAAAGTATGTTGGTTATAAAGTCAGTATTAAGATATATTGACCAAGGTCAGGAAGGCTAAAAAATTTCACTGAATAGATAAGACAGTTCACTAAGCTGTAGAGGGTTTTCTAATACCATAGTTTAACTATACTGACATCAGCTAGTCAGTTGTACAATACTGGTGATTTGGTTGTACTAAATTATGATGGCAATGACAACTAGGTCATTACAGTTTAATTAGGTTGAAATGTGTGAAGTTGCATGATTCAAAAAAATTGGGGAATTTTGGGATATAAACTTTAACCAAAAAGCAGGATTTGGGGTTGTCTAAGTAGAAATATTATTTTACAGAGCTCAAAGTTTTCCAAAGACAGTATCAGGTTGCATGTGATGGAAGGTGTCCTCTTACTTTGAAACCCCTACCCAGGATGGTCTAGACTATCCAAAAAACACACATAGAGAGCCTTTTGTCATGAAGATCTTTAAACCACAAACAATTTGCATTCATAGTCATTTATTTTTTTTTATTTATTTATTTATTTTTTCTTTTTTATTTTATATTGCACAATAATGTGCAATCCACTTGTTTTCCAACCAAATGATGCATACTTGATGATGACGACTTGCATACCCCCTGAAAGGATCCCGCATGTCTCTAGGGGTAATCCTTTTGAAGGATGAAAACCTCAATCTACATATTTGGAAAAATTGTTAATTGCAGCTGTGGTTTCATTTTTTCCAGAATGAAAGAAGCCAATGCATTGACTACGGAATCACTAGAGACTCGTTTGAGTGATTTACAGAGATCCAAACAAAGAAGCAGTTCTCTTAAGAGCATGTCAGATGATGCAAGGCACAGCGGAAGTGGTACTGATGTTGAGGAGGCAAGTGTACAGGTGATGTTCACATCATGACAATGTCCATTAGTTTTAGGGAGCTTTAAGTAAATGCATAAACTTATGGATCTATAGCACTGGCAACAAGTCTACTGGCAACAAGCCTTGTTGCATTAAACCAGCTTGGAGGAGGCATCAGTCCAATCCATGTTTCTGCTCCTGGTTTTCTAGATTTCAGCAGAATCAGGTGCCCTGTTTTCTTCACCCAGAGCCTTTATTGCAACCATTGAATTGTGCAAATTATACTTTATATGTTTAGCATGATGACGATGCACTCTCAAGACCCTGGGAATGTCCTGGTTACATATTTCAAGTAACATGTAACAAATGACTTAATATGGCGCTGCCATCATAAGATATGTTCGGCGGCGCTTTACACTGAAAAAGCCTCATTTCCAAACCATATTTCAAGTCATAATATGTACCTACAAACATGTTAAATATGATCATGAACTTGGGTCAGTGTTTTGTGCACAAGTCAAGGAAAATGCTTACTAACTAATCAAACTATTAAGCTCATCTTTGGGTAAGGAAGTTGAGGGATATTATCAATCATTTTGTGAGAAAATTAAAAGGTTCCTGGGCACATTTTGTTGAAGTAAACCAAGCACTAAATCTGATGGGGGAACCATTTGGTAAAATATAAAGCCTGGTGTGGAAGGGTCAAGTAAAGAACAAACAAAAACAAGGTAAGGCCAAATGGCTTTTGAATGGCAGAAATTTACATGGGTACTAAGGCAGAGCAAAGAAATGGAGACCAAAATTTGAGTGTCAAAGAATTCCTTATACATGGAGAAGAAATACAGAAGTGTTGTTAGAGGATGATATTTGAAGTTTGACTGTGTATTTCTCATTCAAAGTTTGTTTTTTATACAAAGTATGAATCATTTGGACCATTAAAGTAATGTTGAAGACAAACAAAATATTTTTCTTATAGATTCAGCGGTTGAAATATTCCTTTTATAACTTTATATACTGTTTAATATCATTAGAAGTTACAGAATTATACAGTTGGTCAAAGTCCATGTCACTATTTATTAGAATCTGATCATGTTGTCTAGACCTGTTAGATTGAGATTTTTCATAAATTAAATACTTTTTTACTACCTGTTTTTAAAAGTTTTCTACCACTTTTTTTCTAAGCCTTACATTGTCCATTGCAATTTGAAAGTGTTTGCAATTGTCTTGTATTTACATTACCAAAATCTAATGTTAACGGAAATAATACATTTATGAGCAATAGCAGATAAAAATGTAATATTTAGAAATGAGTGGTCTGTTTACAAAACCTTCAGCTACTAAATGCTAATGCAAGGGGTGTATTTTCATTTACATGAGGTAAAATACTGGGATGTAGAGTCAGACATATAAAAATACTTTGCCTTCATATGAATAATAGGCCTTGTAATATTGATTGGGCAGTGTCTGCATTTTTAGGGAAAATTTACTGAAGCTGAACATGACAAATAGAAGGAACATTGGCAGGTACCCATACTGAATACTGAATATTAGTCCAACAGTAGTTTAATCTCAGCCTAATCTGTCATATTAGGTATAAAGTTACTATGGTCCTTGTTGTCTGATGCTGCTTTTATTTGAATTCTGCTTTGACATTGTTTACTATGGTTCTCTTTGAACAGACTGTCAGCCATCAGGATAGCCATGCTGGCTGCTTGCAGGAGCTGAGGAACCAATACCTGAACACAGTTGCACAGATCAGAGGTCAGTCATTATTCTTCTATACATTAAACACTTCCCACTTTGTTTTACTTCAAAGAATGCTGTACTTGTAAAGAAATTTCAGTGCAAATGTACAGAATTACTGAAAGGTAGATAGAGAGCCAAATTGAATATGTAATAGTGTTGCGTATGTTATTTATAAGTAGGCTATTTTCATGATTTCACTATTTATAATTTAGCGAGGAAACCATATCTTACCCATCATGTGTGGGTTTAGTTTTTCAGGGAAACTTTAGAACCTTCTCATTGTTTTCTAAAGAAATAATTCATCTTAAAGAGGAGGTGTCATCACACAGGGAGGAGAAGTTGTTAAAGTTTACCTGAAGTCTACAATTACAAGAATATAAATGACAAAGGCTGAAAAAAGAATCTTTTTCACAGTATATATACAGTTGCTGAGATGTAAAATGTTTAAATTTTAAACTTAGTTCAAAGAAGTCAGATAACCCAGTAATGTGTATTGTCCATCTTGTAAAACTTGCATGGCATGTTTCTGTTTCTTTTTGAAATTAAGTTGTTAACACATGGCCTTTGGAAACTATTCTTTCCGTGTGCACCATACTCTGAGCAGATGTCCAATACAGCAAAGTAATTTCATAACAATGAAAAAACGGATCACATTATGGATCAAGTGTAGTGGCTTTAGCAAAACATTAAGAATACAAACATTGCTGTCTAAGTAGCATTAAAGAGACATAAGAATTCATTGAACAATCTGCCATTTTCATTTGAGAGATTAAACATCAACATTTTATACCTTAGCACAGAAATGTCATGTAAAAATGTGAGTCTGACCAATGGTATTACTTTTTTAATTTTTGCATCATGTAGTGTTGTAATTTTAGACATTACATATCCTTGAAAAGCACACTCTTGCCAACATATCTTAATAGTATTGACTGAACTTGCCAAAGTCTTCCCCATTTCCATGACAATCTCCTCACAACATCATCATGACATGCTACAGATTTGCAAATCATGTACCACAGGATGAAAAAGAGAAGAAAATGTCTTAGTGACAGGATTGAAATAAATAAATATTTTTCACTACGGTTTACAGTAAATGCATCTCAGAATGATAATAGTTGGCCTGTAAATGTTTGAAGAGAACTTGTTGCTATGAAAGTTTCATATCTTCAGGAGTAATTGTTGAAGGTATTGTTTCTTGAAACCTGAGTTGATTTTCCTTGTATCTTGTATTCTTCTACAGTTGATGTGATGCAGCATGTTGCTGAAGTCAGGGAACATTGTCAACAAACAGTCAGAATGGAGGTTGAAAAGGCCCGAAACTCTACCGCCAAACGATTGAGAGAACATTTTACCCTCTGTCTGAAAAATCAACTTGAAGAAGATAAAAAGAGGGCCAGGTAGGATGAAGAGACAAGCATTAAAAATTTGAACCTTGTCTGACATGAAAAGGAGATAAGTAGTCACCCTAATGTTACTTTGAAACAATAGCAGAATGTAGGAAATATATGTTTCCTTCTGAAGTATCAAGTTGTGTGATTTTTCATGACATAAGTGTTGCACACTGGAGCAAAACTGGCAGAGCCTTACTGCAGAAATTAAAAGGTTTAAAGCAAATCTGGTTTTGAAATTTGAACTCTGTGCCTGTATGTGAATTTCAAGATATTTGTTGATGGAATTATATAAAGTGATGCTGGAGTGATGTCATGCTTACATTATAGCCTCATCTACACAATCCTTTTTTTCCAAACTTTATCATACATTTGAAGGACAATTTTCATGAGCAAATGTATGATTGTGTATTTGGTTTTCCCAACAAAGTTAAAAATTGTCCAACATGTATGATGATGTTCAGATTTTGAGCTGCATGTTTCATCTTTCCAAAAAATGTTCAAACATTTTAAAACATAACAGTCTGTTCTTATCATTTGCTCATGTTTGGTCCTAGTAAGAGAAATCATTACCTTAACTTGTGTTGTACTCAATATATGAGAATATTCAGCAAAAACTAACATTATAGGATAATTTATCAGAGAAGTTTGGCACTGAATAATATGGCACATGGACATTTCACATGTAGTAAATGGTGCTGTGTACTCTTATCTTAAGTGGGAATCTGTGAAACAATGTCATACATTTGCATGACAACATTCATTGACAGTTGTTTGGTTGTGTAGACAGGCCTTTATGAGACTTTCTTTGTTTCCTTTATCTTTCATTGTATTCATTGTATTGTTCTGAAACAGTTCAAGATCTGAGTTCAAGTGTAGAGTATGTGGAGTTTGTTATTTCTTTCATTCATTCACATACATCGCAAATGTATGAGATTTCAGGGGGGGGGAGAACTGGTGTAAAGTTTTTAGAAAAGCAAAACAGTGTTGATAGCAATTGTGTAGAGGGGAAACTGTGTATGACCCTTAGTTTTTTTTTTTTACCATCTTAAATAAGAGCTGCATTTTCATCAAAGATTAGGAAAAATGTAAGGTGCATTGGTTATAGGCAGGTAAAAATATCTGTGAAAGAAAAATAGAAAATCAGATGTACATGTACTTGGAAAGATTACCCTGATAATAGATTGTGAAGGTTACACCCTACTGTTTTTGGTTGCAATGAGATCCTTTTGTAGTATACACTGATATTAGGGAATTAAGGATGCCTTGTCTTTTGATTAACAAGTATGTATATATATATATTTTTTTCAGAAATGACAAACGAAGGCAGAGTGCTACTTTCATGTTAAGTGCCCTTAATAGGTTTATGGAAACCAAACTAGATGATGAAGCCTCTAACAATACTGAAACTGATAGAGATGTGATTGACCAACCCCTGGGGTCTTCTGGAGACACCCCAGAGGTTGTATCCTCCCAAGAACAGGATCAAAGGGGAAAAAAGAGAAACAGGATTAATTCTGTGCATTTTAATTCTGACCTACCTGCTAGTAGTAATTTTAATAACACTCAAGAAAGGAATAAAAGTTATCTTACTGCTGGACTACTTGAAAATTTACCAGCAGAGGATGACGAGGACCTGCTACAAAGAACATTTGACAGGTTGAGTGTGTTAGATGGAAGTTCTGACTCAGATTCAGTCATGAGGAGCAACAGTCCTGTTGGTGAGTTTCATTCTTTAGAAGAGGTGTCCTTGTCTGCCTCACAAAGTTCAGTTGAGCTGGAACAGATCCTCCAAAGAAATGATCAGAGGATAATGAAGAAGAATCAACATTCATCAGGTGGGAAATGGTCAAGTGTACCTCTCAGCAATGCAAAGGAATCTTCTAAACTTCCTACTAGATATGAGACTATTTCTACTGAAAGGAGGGCTCCAAAGGATCGTAATGTCACGACTAGACAGCATTCTACTCGGTCTACTGGTAGGAATGCTCAGTCAAGAACAAAATCGCAAAGTGACATGCTCAACAGATCAATTGGAAAAGAATCTAAAAGTGATGGAAGACATCGGAGACAGTCAGACTTACAAAGTACGGATCATTTTGTTCCATTAACTCATAGTGACAGATCAGAGAATGTGTCCAAATCTCAGAGATATATAGAGTTTGATGATCTTACCAGGCCAGTACCTCTGGTCACACGCCAGACTCAAACAGCAAAGCCTAAATCATTAGTCAATCTTTCTGCCACATCAGTCACAACAGAGTATAATGATTTACCAGACAACATTAGACATTAATGGCTCACTGTCTCATTTAGGTGAAGGTCAGCTGGGGTCAGAAAAATGGTCAGAATGATGTAGTATCTAATTTGTCACATGTTTGATCAAAGTAAAGCCTATTCAGGTAAAACAACAAAAGCAAAGCTTGTTTAACAATTCTCATTGGTGGAGATACATGACAGTTAAAAACAGAAAGAATTCTGGTTGTATTCTTCGTGAGAATTATCTCAAAGGGAAGTCAGTTATCTGAAAGTGACGGGAATAATCACCGTATTACTTGTATTTACTTCAGGCTGTTTAGCCTCTTCATTTCCCTTCCAGTGCCTATTTACCTCCATTTAAGGTAGGCTTTCATGAAGGTAGCCTTGAAGAGCAGTGTCTTATCAGAGTCAAGCACACAAATGGGAGGACTCTATGAGATTGTCTCCTGAACTTACATTCGAGTGACCTACCAACTTGAAAAATTTCATCAAATTTAAGTAATTAGTTCACATGAGACAGCCATAGATTGCTAATGAGTGTAATACCCACCCACAGAATATCCCACCTCCAATTAAAATTTTAGCAAGAGGTCAAATCTTTAATCCATCTTGACCACATTGCTTTAAATGCCATCATCTCATTGGTAATACTTATTATTCCGAAATTGTTCTGGAAATTATTTCTAAATGTCCTCCTAGCTTTTCCTGACATGGACTGTGGTTATTTTCAAGTTCTCCCTTGTTTGTTGGTAACTTATGAGAGATAACTACTCAGATTAGCAACTTAGAGCAGGACAGTATGATACTGTCAACATAAAGACCAATGTAAATTAGCGCAACCATTTCCAAATTTCTAAAAAGGAGAACATAACCGTCTTTAGCTATATCTGGTCACTGATAGTGTCTACATGCCCACCAGGCTACAAATCTCAGGCATTAGCTAATCAAATTGACGGTGCATACATTATTGCAATATGGCAGCTACAAATCTCAAGCATTAGCTAATCAAATTGACGATGCATACATTATTGCAATATGGCAGTCTGGGAAAGGAATTGATGAGGTTGGCTTGTATTTTGAGATGCCACATTGTAATATCTTAGGTGATAGGAATGAATTAATATATGATTGGTTAGTTCGTGGAAAATAAATATTTTTCACTGTGACCTCGTACCCCTCGCAAACCTTCAAAAGAAAGGGCAAACCAATTTCCAAGGCAGGTAACGTGGAAGACATAGTCTGTAATGTAAAAACCATGATGATCTGATTTTTTCGTCTCAATGTCCAGGGTAGATTTTATATCTCAGAAGTGTCATAAATGTTGGATGACTTTCCAGAAGGGTGTCCTCATACCTTCAAACAGTATTTACACCAACAAGCCTAGAATTATGAGTATTCTTCCAAATAAATGTTGTCTTCCCATTAGAAAGATGTAGGATGCCATATTCTAGAAATAGTTTTTAAACTTGTTGATACATTTGTTTGTCTTTTGGAAATAACTTTGTTTGCATGTGTCAGAAGATTTGGCTTCCTTGTGGATTTAACCTGATGTTTAATACGGGTAACACGTTGTACAGCTCTTGCTGTAAGTCGTTTTTTCTTTTTTTTTCCTCTTTCTATTTGTGACATAAAGTTTCAGGTGCTTTTAATCCAAGGTTGCTGGATAGATCCTACAGGTATTAAAAGTGATATTAATTTCATTTCATTACTGGCTTGGAAATTACTCCCCAGTTACATTTTCCAAGCTTTTCATACCTGGTAAGAAGTGCTGTAGAGGAAAAAAGTGATGAAATCAATAGGTTATCATTTCCTCAGCATTTGAAGTATCACTTAATGAGCCACAGATAAGGGATGTGGGTCAAGGGTTTGGGGAAAATTCTGGCAGAGAAATGTTAATAATAGTAAATGGTGTCAGTTTTTGATTTGTTTAGATACTGGCTTGAGGATTCAGAAAAATGCTTATGCAATTAGTAGTTGTCACACTTTCTATAAACCCTGTGTGGTACCAGTCATACGTGCTACAAACCATATGTGGTAGCAGTCACACATGGGACCATCCATGTGTGGTAGTAGTCACATGGTTTGTACCATGTGTGGTAGCAGTCACAAATGGTACAAACCATGTGTGGTAGCAGTCACACATGGTACAAACCGTACGTGGTAGCAGTCACACATGGTACAAAACGTATGTGGTAGCAGTCACAATGGTACAAACCTTGTGTGGTGGCAGTCACACATGGTACAAACTCTATGTGGTAGCAGTAACACATGCTACAAACAATGTGTGGTAGCAGTAACACATGGTACAAACCATGTGTGGTAGCAGTCACACATGCTACAAACAATGTGTGGTAGCAGTCACAAATGGTACAAACCATGTGTGGTAGCAGTCACACATGCTACAAACCATGTGTGACATTATAATTTGGTTTAGGTTTAATGTGCAACATGAATAGGTTATAGTACCCTGGAACTTACCTCTCACAACAAACTAGTATTTATTACCTTCTGGTGGTGTCTTCCAAGTCTAAAGGATACTTTGAATTTATGGACCAACTTTATCAACTTTGTATGGACTGTAGATTAATGTATTATAGAATTGTCAAATACATTGACAAAAAACTTAACTTTTGCATAACAATGCATGTGATATATTTGAATAAATATATATTAATGTATATATATATGATTTTAAATTCAAGCATTTCCTTGTGTTCTTTTTTCTGCAAGCATTTTTCTTTTACTCATGGGTCCATTTTCCCTCCTTCACAAGTACCAATGTTTGTTAATGAGGGTTGAGGGATGTGATGTGCTCAAGTGGATAAATAGAAGTAAATATACCATATTTTGCCTTATAAATATCCTGGGACCATTTTTTAAAGGTATTTTTTTAATGAAAAGGAAGAACATTATCATTTTTGGTGGAGGTGAAAGGCCTTTTGAGGTTTAACTGTAGGTCAAAATTTTTGTAAACACAATATCTCAAGGTAGTAATGATTGCTATTTTTCATACATTCTATGTAGAATTTTCATATTGAGAGGAAAGGTCCATCGTATGGTGGAAGTTTAAGGTCATGTGAGGTCACCAGAGGTGAAACTTCTTAAAACTGGGTAGACTGCTTATAAACACAACATCTCAAAATAGGTAACATCAGAGGATCTCATATTAAGGCTGTTGATGCCCAATATTAAGTACATGAATGGTATTGTTTTTAGTGGAGGTCAGATGTCATATGGGTTCACCAGAACTAGTTGAATGGTAAAAACCTGTTAAATATGGTACGTCAAAGTGTGAAATGGATACTTTCCACGCAGTTCTTGCTTTATAGATTTGTCATGTAATGAAAAAGAACCCTATGGCATTTGGTGGAGGTCAAATGTCATTTGTCATCACCAGAGGTTAATTGCTCACTTAATGTATCTCAAAAATGATAACCTTGAGGGATCCCATACCATAGCATGAAGGTACCCCACAGTGTAAATTTACAGCAGTGACATAGCAATTAAATATGGGTTGGTGCCCTTTCTTCATCCATTTAACTGGATTAATTGAGTTCCAATTACTGACCCCATGAGAGATCCATGCAAGTGCAAATCCAAACAGTCCAATTGTAAGAAATTTGCAACAGGCCTGTGAAATCAAGGGAAATTTAAGATGTGGGTGGTTGAGAACTGAGTTCTCAAGGTGAGGTGAATCTCAAGTGGACACCTCACAAACACGGTTCCAGGTCATAATTTAGTTTACCAGGAGTTTTTACAAACTTTGTGAATGATATTATTAACCATAGTCATAGGAAGCTGTTTGAGACGGGGGGGGGGGGCTGAACCTTGTTTTGGATCACCGTCCGGGGGGAGGGTGTCCCCCGTTTGGAAAATTTTTGGACTTTTGAGGGACCTTAGAAGCAAATTGGTGCATCATTTTTGAACAAGTTTTAAGGTAAATTACTGCACTTTTTTGACATTTTTTTGGAAAATTTTTGGATTTTTGAGGGACCTTAAATGCAATTTGGTGCACCTTTTTAGACTAATTTTATGGTAAATTACTGCACATTCTTTTCTTGGAAAATGTTTGGATTTTTGAGGGATCTTAGATGCAATTTGGTGCATCATTTTGGATGAATTTCGAGGTAAATGACTGAAAATATTTGACATGTCTTGAAAAATTTTTGGCTGTAAAGTAGAAAGTAGGGGGCTGATGCATGCTTTCTCCCACTACAAATTTCGCTGGGGGCTGGAGCTCCCCCCCCCCCCGCTTCCTACGCCCTTGATATTAAATCTCTTGTAGTTCAAAGTGAATCGTGTCATAAATACCGAAGTGGATGACGCTTGTAACCCTAAGTTCTGTGATGTAAACCCCGTAATGAACGTTGTGTGTAATGCTTTGATGAATCGTGTAGGTCTGCATATTCTATTTTCGGCTCAACATGTACATGATGAGACTGCAAAGCTAACTGTGTCACGTTGGATGAGCGGATGCATGACACGAAAATTATGCTCTCGATCAACTTCTGATGATCTTGTGCTGCAAGCGGAGTAGGCGGTTAAATGCTGTTTCTGACCGAGACTTGGCTTTCTTCACAGTGCGACTTGACGAATTCATCTGTAACTTGCTGGAAATATCAAAAGCAGGGTAATTAAGTACTGAAACACCTTTGTTGTTGGTAGGTTACGGGAACGAAGACTACATTAGGTGTGCGTCAGACCTAACTTGTTAGAGTTAGGCCTAGCAATTGAAGTTGTAGCACATGGGACCACTTCCAAGTTTCATTCGTGAAACTGGCTTAAACGTTAGGCATGGGCCTACAGTAGGCCTAAGTTAGGCTAGGGTATGTCAAGATGTTATTTAAAAATTCTACGGAGTGATGAAGTAGCCGAAGCAAGACCATGGCTAGGCAGGGTCTAACTTATTTCACATTTCACCCTGCCAAAAGATTTTCAGTGACTAAATGGCAATATTCGTGAAAGATTTGAAATAGTGATTTGTTACGGTGGAACAACTAGCCTAGGGTCACGTTGAGTAGGCTGAATTTGAAATGATGGGTGTTTTCGGACAGTCGGCTGTAATCTAGTCACTGAATATCACTAAGTGTAGGCTAAATGTTTTACTCACCAGGCAGACTTATCAAAGGTATGTGTACTGCCTAGCCTACACACAGTTTCGTTTCTAGCACAAGAAGCCTAGTTGTTGAGAAAATGGAACCTAATTGCAGCAATAATTCTCCATTTGACGATTCCTTGGCACATTTCCAAGTGTGCAAGATCTTAAAAATTTCTATAGAGGGCTGTAGAAAAATTTAAGTTCTTCATCTTCATCCAGTTGAGTGCTAACTTCAAAAACTGAAGACTCCTGCACTAGAGAGGCATAATGACTAT
>WURT03648659.1:3411-19243 GCA_009936505.3 Holothuria glaberrima | reverse complement strand
ATGAAGAGTATATACTCGAAACGTCGTGGAATTTTCCGCAAACTTTTAGCACTTTTTACTACCTTTATCGACCTACATATATATATATATATGGTCAAAGTAGCACCTATGAAGTATGTAGGTCGAAAAAAATAGTAAATAGGGCTAAAGGTTTGTGAAAAAGTCCACGACGTTTCCGGTTTAAACCTTTCATCAGGTGGAAAAAGTGAAACTGATTGTTGACACGATCAAACGTACAAATTGTTTGTTTTTTCATTTTTACGTTTGGCCGTTGTCAACAATCGGTTGCAGTTTTCCCACCGATAAGGGGTTCAAGTTAAACCCGAAACGTCGTGGACTTTTTCAGAAATCTTAAGCACTATTTACTTTTTTCTACCTACATACTTCATAGTTGGTACGCAGTACTTTGACCTTACATATATATATATATATATATAAAAATGTATATACCCAACGAGGAAACTTTTGGGACCAGGGTTCTGTTTGGAAGTACACTATGAAAATAGGCGTAGGAGGCGGGGCGACCAGGCGGCCCGACAAGATATTTTACTTCAAATTCGGACAATATGCTGCTATTCTTAAAGGAATGCAGCAACAGATCACCTCAGTTGCAATACTAAAGTCACAACAGCCCCGTCTCCCAACCAAATTAGGCTCCTACGCCTATGAGTATGAAGAGGAAACCCGGTACGATTAAAACCGCTTTATGTGAAATGCAAACAGAAACAAGGTAGTTGTAGAGTAGGATAACATGAAATGCAGCTGGGAACCAGACAGAATGCAGATAAGGGTGAAATCAAGTACAGAAAGAAAGCTGGTAGGGTTAGTGTAGGCTGGCAAGAAAAGCAACAACAAACCTTTTATGACCAGGGGCGGCGCTACAGGCGGCAGGGAGACCGCCCCCTATAATTTGCAAGAAAAAGTAATAAGGAAAGGAAAAGAAGAGGGAAAAGAAGAAAAAGAGAAAATGAAAGTGAAGAAGGGAGGAAGAAGACGAGAAGAGGAGGGGTGGGCTAGGCCTATATCTGATCCATACAATAAATCCAGAGCTTCCAGGAGGTCCTATTATTCCGGTGTTTGCAGCTTTTATATACCCTTTTATAATGCACAAATGAAGCAAGGAAAATTTTCGTAAAAGTTCAAGAATGTTTCTGTGGACTCCACGCACGTGTTTTTGTGTAAAAACTTCCGCGATTAGAAGACCAGAGATAAAGTTGTAAAATATCCAAAAGGGGGTTTTCAAGAGGTTTGTTGACAACACACCATTCTTTTAGACAACAGAGGCTTCTGTCCTCTTCACCCAACCAAATATTAGAATTTATTAAATTATGAACATTTTCCAGGATATGAACAGTTCCAAAAATATCTCAAAGACAGCACCATTTTGCATCTAAGCGACCTTAAATTATCAAAAATTTCTCACCCCTCCCGTTAGACCCCCCCCAGCACGGCCATCTTTCACCCTACCAAAAATTAGAATTCACTAAGTTCTGAACATTTTCCAACCATGTACGATCAGTTCCAAAGATATACCAAAGACAGCACCATTTAAGCGACCTTAAATTACCAAAATTTCTCAAAGGGGAGGGAGGACCCTCCCCCAGTTCAGCGATCACTCACCCATGCTTTGCCTCCTATCAAAATACCCTGGCACCGCCCCTGTGTATGACTAGTGTGCCCAACATGATATGTTCACCTTATTAACTCGGCTGGAAGAGAAGACGGTGCCCCGAAGTCTTGATTCTTTAAAGCAATACTAATGTAGATGTAAGCAGGGATTTGCCATTGCCAAATAGCAACTCCCTGATGTAAAGGGCATAAATTGGGAAAACAATAACCTTCATGGGTAATTGCTTGCCCTTACTCTTTGGAAAGTGCTCGTTATTTACGCTCCTCGCGAAGGCTGAAAGATATTTTTCATTCAAGTAGTATTGATTGTAACTCATTCCTGCTTTAAGATAAAAACCTTTCCTGGAGTCAAGTATGTCTCAAGGGACATTGATACGCCTATTGCATTTTAAAATGCGGTAAAATGCAGTTGACTGCACAGACACATGTCATGACAAATCACGCCATGTTTTATTCAGTATTTTACTCGGGAAGGACGTTTCCTGCTACAAAGTCGAGGCAGTATCTGTGTCAAGAGAGAGAAAGATGTGTCTATTCATAGACAATCACATATGAGTGACTTGTAAAGGAATTACGATATAGGAATTACTGGTTAGAGTATAGGACAGAAATTGACTTCTCAGTACTATAAACTAAAAGCAAGCGCTACGAGAGAACCTACAGGCTTGAAGATTACAGTTATAAAAGGGAGTTAAGTAGAAATATCAGTTGCAATGGTAAAACTCGTTAAGTTGTTATTAGTATTTTCGAATCTACGTTCAGATTTTATTTGAAGTGTTGGTCAGCAATATGCCGATACTGCTTCGACAGTAAAAAAGTACTTTTTCCCAAAAACTTTGCCGTTTTAATGACTTTTATTACATAGCTATTACATCGAGCATGAGATCGTCTGGATAAAAGTAATCCAATGCGTCTCAAAACATCATTCAAATTTATACATCCTCACACGTATGTACCGGCACTGCCATACCAGACTGAACTTAATCGATGGAGGTTGAGTTGAAACTGTTGGACCAAGAAAGTCAAGTCAATTTTAAATTCGAATAATTGTTGTGTAAAGCAAGGAGGCATCAATTATTTTGTTACCTCAAACTGACCTCGGTAATCTATGGAATCCCATCTCAGTGATCTTTGCCAAGTGCTGGTAGCACTATCACTTGGTGTAACCCAGGGGAGGATGTTCGATCTCGGGAGAATGGACCCGCAGGACTACTTTGGGGAATTTTGGTATAGAAGCAACATTTAAGTATGTTCTAATATTTTAACAGGAGGCCACATATACTCATGGGCACTTCCCCTTCGCCCCGTTGCCTTTCGAGAAATCCACTGCACCTGGCGATCAAAAATAATTTAAATACAATGCGTGGAGCTGTAGACAAAGTTCAACAGCAGATCTGACATGGAAAATTACATTTCTTCACAAATCAGCTGTTGGCTACAATTACAACAAGAACATTACTTTTCTATGGAGATACAATATCCATCAAGTAGGCTACCAGGTAGGTAGGATCCTACACATACAGAACAGAAGGCCCACATATGACGGCCTCACGCTGGGTTAGGGAGAGAACTACTGTCAGCTATGACGGCTACTTACTTTTTGCTGTCTTAAAGGGGCTATTACATCATCCTAAACACACTGAGGAGTATCCTAAAATCTCTTTTAAGAATGGTGAGAGCACTTTGATTGAAATAACTTCAAACAATATCACACTCTGATTGGTCAAGGATGACTGGTGCAGATGTACCAAGCTTCCAAGAATGGCATACATATCGCCCATAGTAGCGTGTGGATATGTTCAAGTTTAAAATGGACAAAAGTTTCTACAGCTTGTTGAAAGTTGCAACAGGCAAGCTCTGGCGTTTTGTGTAAATTGTGGAAGGGACTAGAAGTAAACTAAGTGGGGAGAGAAATTTTTTATCGCTCCGGCCATTTTGTTGCATAATAGGGTGAAAAGCGTCATCCTCTTCGTCTTTTTTATAATTAGACCTTAAAAGTAGTACAGGGGTTCAAACAATTACAAGAATTATTGATACAAAAAGCTGCATCGAATCCGAAAGTTATCTTCACACTTATACATGCAGTACGAGGGAATGTATTAAACATAGGCAAATGGGCGTCGGTGAAGGTACTCAACGTTTAATTGCAGTGGGGGAAACATCCTGCAGTGCAAACTCGTTGACTGCAATGCCTCATGAGTGATTTGAGTATGTTCATTTCGCTTTCAACTTCATTTAAAGAGGAACACCAAGGTAAAATGAAATCAAGATTTAGCGAATGTTTGCGTGAAAACTAGCGGGGAAAGCATTTGATTTGTCAAATATTTTGCTCATTTGCTCTTGTTAAATCAGGTCATTTATATGCAAAGTCAAGAAAATGGTTGGCTCGCAAAAATACACTATGTTAGACGTCAAGGCCGGTAGATGGAAAGTGCTACGATGAACACTAACTTCATGCACTGCAGGTAAAGATTGCAACCGCAATCAGGAAAATCGTGTACAATATACGTTTGTGACCTTCCTGAGAAAGTTAGGAACGAAGTGTAACCCTGAATATGGAGATTTTTGTGATAAAAGTTGAATAATTGAAACTCATGTTCTAATTAATACTGCCGCTGTTGAGGAGAGTGTTGTGTACGCACGTGAGCTACCACGAGTGTTTCCACTTGCAAAACTAAAAAACCGGAAGACCTCCCCAAGTTGCAAAATGAAACCGCATGACATTTCCCTGGAATTGATTTCATTTATCAGGTCTTTTTCTTCTCAAATACCAGCAAATCGCATTAAAAGAAAGAATAAGAGGTAGTTAATTTTTTCTCATACGCTGTCCTTGTTAGTTCCTTCTTAAAATAACAATTATGACGTCACGTTGCAATCTTGTTTTTAAAATAGACATCCGCTTTCTAATCACAGTCGTGAAGCAAGCAAGAAAAAAAAAATTAAAAAGTAGTGGCTGTTGTCGTGAAACTTGATCAATGTTACTATGACTGCAATATGTAACGAGACTATTAGTTCAATTGTTTCAAAATTTATTTTTAGCATTTGTTTTTAAAGGAGATCTACCACAATGATGACAGATCTTTGCACGTAAACAGCGACAACGTTTAACCTAGAAGAAAATGTCATTGACAATATCAGGGAAGCTGAGTGACATGTTGTGTACAAACTGCTGCAGGTACTCTATTTATGCTTGTGGCTATTGCGATGTAGGTTGTCGTTCATGTCTTAACAGATGTCACATGGACTTGTGCGGAAAAACGAAACTGTCTACATTAGGAAATTATTTGTGTTTTTTTTTATTTGTGTATTTTATTTGTATATAGTTCATACGACTAAGGTTATAATTAGCAGATCTACTGCATTAAACGACGGTATGCAAGACTGATACTATTTTTTGTCTCGTGGTGAAAAATATTCAGAGTCGTGAGAACGTTGCAGAAATCAGGAATGGGAATAAATAATTTTTTTTTAAGTTGCACACTGCATGACAAAATTTAGTGGAACAACTGGACAACTTTCTTTGTAAACAAAACTGCTCAAGATCCTTTCATTGTTACATTAGTAAAGTGTTTCAAGGTTTCACAAAAAACATGTTATGTCTTTATCACTACAATATTGACTTACTGTTCATCTGTTCATCAAAAGACATTGCAAATGGTCACATTTCTGCTTACCAATAGCTTATTCCCATTTTTTATTATCACTTCCTTTAACGAGAATATCTTATTTGAAAACGATAAGGGGTACAGCTGTCTTATTGTAACCACTAGCCTACTATTATCCTCGATTGCCTAGCCAATGTATCATGAAACGAGGCAAAATTATTTCAGACATTACTGACCCAAGGAGGATTCGCAATACATTTTTAAATCAGGATCTCAGTGTAAACTCCCAAGATTATAATTTTCTTTAGGGGTGCTACAGAGATGCCAAGGTCGGATGATTTTTTAGCGGATGAAAATTTTTGGCACGGCCTGGTTACTATATGTAAGCGTAGTGTTACCATGGTTTGGCGCAGAGTGTAACAGAAATTTTGACAAACTGAACCCCTCAGAATCCCAGAAATGACACTTTCCTGTCCCTGTGAGGTGCATCCGAACATTCTTAATTTCAATATATCAAGTGTTTAGGATATACTTTTTTCAATCTCGGTTTTAGCTTTAAAATGGTGTAGAGGAGAATACGATTTGTGCTAAAAGTACAAGGCGATCTGACAAATTGTGACTCTGGCATTTTTCAGTGGACTGGGATATAAGTTACGTTAGTAGGTCCTTGTTACGACTTGGCCGCCAATTGTAGGCCCACAGCCGTCTTCGCTCCCCTGAAATTAAGTTGATCCATACTTATTCTCCCAGCTTTTGTTATTGTACAGTACGCTCAAATGGACCAACAAAGAATTACAGTACTGTAACCAG
Source organism: Holothuria glaberrima (assembly GCA_009936505.3). NCBI lineage: Eukaryota > Metazoa > Echinodermata > Holothuroidea > Aspidochirotida > Holothuriidae > Holothuria > Holothuria glaberrima. The sequence continues at coordinate 13,199 of WURT03648659.1, read as the reverse complement.
GTACAGAAATTTTGAGGGCGAGTGATGTGGGCCGTTAATGTAGACTACTATATTAGTTATTCGGCCTACACTCTCTGTTGCCCTGAAAATCCGCCCTCATCTGCTTGCCATGGAAATTTTGTTCCTCCAATGTGCTTTTACTGAAATATCCCCCCTCCCCGTGATCTGTCCGCCCGTTTGATCCTCCTGGTCGTCTGGATAGAGGGAAAGGTTAAAAGTAACACCTGGGGCTTATAAATCTGAATTTCATGCACTCGCTAAATTCACTGCTCACACAGGTTTAAGGTTCACTTAAATCGCGACATCACTCGCTACGCTATTCTATGTCTTCACCAGGGGTGGCACCAAAATCTGCCCCACAGGGAGCAGACTCCCCGACGGGAGGTCAGCGACCCGAAGCACCGTCAGCGCCGATGCGGTCGTAGGGGTTAGTTAAGGGGGGGGGGGCTTAAAGAAAACGTGTACTATACCATGCCATTGCGCGGCATATATTGCATAAAATTTGTATATAATAAAGGAACATATTTCCCCACTGATTTAATGTTTTTCCCGGAATCTAAACCGTGAAATTGCAAATCGCGCGAAGCGCGAAATTTTTGGCAGGCTTGCACAAAAAACATACGTAGTCATTTAGAACAAAAATAAAAAAGGGAAGCTGAAGGGGTTGTAGACCGTATCGGTGATAACATAAGCTACATTGTATCGAAACTACCTGGACTACCCAAAGACATAGCCAAACTTCGCTCCGTGAGTCAACCGTCCCGCATGACACACGTAACAGAACAGCAACTAGGCTTTTGAGAAATGGGATAAATTTTACGACTTTACGATGTACGACCATAAACTGTGAACTCCGTCTACTTGTTTTTCGGTAAGATAGGCAAGGCTTGGGCTACTAGCTATGCTGAATTTAAATGTTGAATAAACAGGAGTGACTCTACAGGGCGCGTAGCGCGCCAAAACTTTGGGGTTTTGTTAGAGAAATTGTCCTCTTGAGAGCAAAAAACATGTAAATCGTCGGGGCAACTAGTCGTCGTCGGGGACTGCATACTTTATGGTACTGATCCACTGACTTCCCGACGAAAATGTGAAAATTCTTCGACGGGGGGGGCGGCCTTCCCCGACGTGCGCGATGGCTCCCGCCCCTCCCCTCCCCCTGGTCTTTAGAGACCCACTGCAAAATGCACAGCGTTTTATATGAAATACACAGCTACTATAGACTACTGAGGTTGATAGCAGTGCAGCAAACGCAACAGCCGGTTCTCAACATTAGCATACTTCAGTGGCTATGAATGATTAAACTTGGCGGACGCTATATATAGCGTTCACGTGTGTCAGAACGGCATTTTCACGGATTGCATAGGTAACGCTGCTTTAAGCAGAGCATATTTAGCGTGTATGCCTACTGTATTTTCCGATCTTGGCGGTTTTGAGATGATTTTTTTTCTGGCATTTTGGTCCATTGAAATGAATTGTACGCTAAAAAGCAAGAATTCATTTTTCTCAGAGAAACTGTACAATGCGTGAGATTTTTGAAGATGCGGGAGATTCGGACAAGAGACGACCCGAAAATGCGGGTGACACCCACCCACTGCGGGTGATTTGGCAGGGCCGGTGCTACTGTTGCGCAGTATTGACCTACGTTGCATTACGTGATATAAGATAAAGTTCGTCGCTGCTTGAACTTGAAATACTATAGAAATGCCTAACTTGATCGTGTCCTAAATTTATCCACCCAGTAAAACCAGTCATAGCTCAGTTAAATAGGACAAGCCTTGGTTTTGGGCCCCATGAAATTGGTCTACCAAGGAGGGTTTTCTAATACCTTGGAAAACTTCACGATATAAACATCGCCACTTCAGTTCGTGCCCGTTTGTTATTGGGTCAATTCCTGCAAACCTTTCTTGTTTACTGTCTGAGGATTGAGAAGCTTTGTCCTTCGTTCCCGTTTCCGTTGAAACATTATCACTGCTAAGATTGTTAGCGATCGATATTGTGATATCGGTTGTCATCCTGTAAGTGCCTCCTTTTATTTATTGGCCTACAGGACACGTTGTAAACACCACGTAAAGAGGATTGTTAATAGCTTTTCTCTGAGCAGGGAGTTGCTATTCAAGTGTGTATAGTTTCATTTGATGTCTGCCTTCGTACTTAGGAGCTCCATACATCCTCATTGCATTATTTTAAAACAGTTAATGGAGTTTTACTGTTTACACGGTTTCCATCCACCGCTATCACCACCTAATTGCATAGTTTGTTTTGTATTACTTTTAAACTGCATGTGATATCGACATAACAGATGTTCAAACAACTGTCACTGTTCCTTAACTTGAAACAATAAATTAAACAGTTGTTGCAACACCTAGCTGACATGTTCTGGACACCTATCTCTATTTGCAAGTGTCATTGTACTTTGATTGACATAAATTCAACCAATAGTGCCACTTTGATTTGTTCGATGATGACCTGTTCAGGTCAGATAAATGTTATGACGTAGAACATTCACACCTATTCACCTATTACATTCACAGATCAGGTTGCGATAGCATTAAACATTAAAAATTTTTCACTTTTTATCAAAGAAACTTTGCTTATTTATTGATTAGCGCAGTTATTGCAAGGAACGTCTTAACAAATTAAGTGGATAAAGGATTATCCTAAGTATCAGAAATAAAGGTTGGTGTGCCTCAAGGGGCCCGTTCATCTGTTGTTTTATTTACTCTATATGCTGATGAAATAAGTTAAAACTCATATTTCTGTTTGCAAATACGCCGAAGATAATGCTGTGTCATGCATGCAGATTTCAAAGAGTTCTGTTGAAACTGACCAACCAAGTTACCAGTGTTTTGTAAATGCCTTAGTTTCAAAATGTGATTGAAAGAATTTATCATCACTTTATGCCAAAAAAGCAAAGGACATTTGTTTTGTAAACAAATATATGTTAAAAACGTGATGGACTCATTTTATCAAAATCGCAACCTGTTGGTTATTGATGGTTCTACGCTGGCTAGATCACCCAAAACTGAATATTTGGGAGTCTACGTTGATGGATGTTTAACATTTTCTTACGATGTATCCAAGGTATTAAGCAAAAGATTTTAAATTGTATTGAGTTTGGCTTAAAGGGCAAATCTTGTCTTCCCAGACAGTTCCAAGTCTCCCAACTATGCAACTGGCAGCTTCTCCCACAACTGTAAAATGCTCCTACTTGTACAGACACAAACCAAAAGACCATGTCTAGGTAAGCATACAAGGCTATAATGTGTAATCCAAACCATCCCTCTGCATTGGGTGGAATATGAGCTACTCCGTATCTGTTGAATTTTCAGACTTTGCTGTCGATCAAAGAGCAGTCACCATAAGAGAATTTTGATACCCCCACACTACGAAAGTACTTTTCGGTGACGAGTGTATGTCTTTAATGTTGTGTCTTTCTTCAGTCAGAATACTTGGGAAAATGTTTGCAACACTATTATCTTACCACATGTGATTTACGCATTACCTGTTTGGTACCATTTTATATTTGAAAAAGCCAAAGAAAGACTAGTATAATGTCTTAAGTATTCATCAACTGTTATCAATTTAAATTATATCTTGCCCTTACAAAAGGTAAATAATGCTGCAAAATGAGTTTAAAAGAATTAATGACTTAATGGTTAATGATGACCAAAATCATCCAATGTTTACTGTCTCAGGAGTCTCCTGCTGAATTCGAACAGAAATCTATAAAAAAAATCCATTCATCGTGTCAAAATACAGAACTCAAGTTTTAGAAACTCTTTTATATATCGTGCTGCCTTATTCATTTTATCAATGCACCTAGATTCAATAGTAGTTTTGTTGTAGTTCTTTGTATTCAATGTATTGTTTTTTGTATTAAAATTTGTAGTTGTATATGTAGATATATTGTTTCCGTATAAATTATTCTATCATCTTAATCTTCTTAAATTAAATACTAATTATCCTTCCAGTGAATGTATTTAACCACTCCTATTGATAAATGTTAACATTCATACTGGAATGAATAAATGAAATAAAATCTCCCATAGTTAGTAATATACTCTGCAAAATATGGTCTTGAGTTTATAATTATAACTCATTACAGGCTACTTCAGTTTTGTGTGGTGTACTATACATTTGATTTTTTATATTAGCTCAAACCAGCTTAGTACAGAAGTATAGCTGAATGGGATATTACAAACAGCCACCGTCACTCTATCCCAGGCGCGGATCCAGGATTTTGAGAAAGGGACTTTTTTTTTGCTTTTTTGCAAAATTGTTGAAAAAAATCGTTGGTCATCAAAAAAAGGGGGGTGAACCCCCCTGTATCCGCGCCTGTATCCGTCTATTCTTCTATCCTACCTTTTGTTTCAACAGTTGTTCAACACACTCTGTAACATTCCTGTATCGAACCAGGGAGCTGGAGGACCCTCGGATGGAATCCCAACTTGTGATTACCATTTTATGCTAAAAATGTGAAGGTCATTTGAAGGTCATCGTGGTCACTAGAAGTTAAAATCATTGATTTTAGTTATAGTTTGTTACCTAAATAAGGATTGCAACCGCACCTATACGATGTAAGTACCATTTGACTCCAAAAAATTTGAACGCTATTTAACGGTCTTAAGGGTCATTAGAGGTCAAATTTGCAAAAGCTTTGGATGGAAAGAAATTTGTTAAACCACAGGTTTATTTAAAGTTTTGTGCCAAAAGTTGTGAAAGTACTGCGGGACCCATTAGAGTTGTTAAAAGTCGCATTTCGAAGATGCATAGATGCACATGGCCAAGAACTTTGATGATAATTAAAGTTTCTTCTATTCATGATTACTTGTTCATTAGTATTGAGCAGGCTGGCTCAAGTTAAGTAATGACTCCAGATTGATCCCTTCTGTCACTGGGTTCTGTGTTTGCTTGGAGTTCCTGAGCTAATACTTTACATAAAAATACAAGCAAAGATATTACCTTCCCAGAAAAACTGTTGGCTTTGATTGAAATTCTACTGCGGACAGTTTTGAGCTTCTGCAACGTTGATGCTTTAGTTTAAAGTTGGAAGAGAGGCTGCTAAAAGTAAGCTTAATTGAGACAATTTTCTGTCTGAGAAGAAATAATTGGCTCTTTAAGTATTCAGATGCTTCCCTTCTCGTCTTTCATTCTTCAAGGACTGGGTAAACGTGAATAAAACAGTCAACAGAGCATGGCATTTATTGAAGTTATGCCGTACAAAGCCTGCATACACCAAGAGGAAGGAGTAGAAAACATACTTGTCAGTGAACCGTTTAGTGGGTTTAATGGTCACATTTATTGTCGCCAACTCTCCCTCAAAAATGGAATTTTGGTGTAATTTTTGCTACTAGCAAGTGAATAAAGAGTACAGGTAATGAACTCTTAGTCTGTTCTTGAAACAAAGGGAACGGTAAGAAATTCGTAGGTAAATAATAGGAATAATTAGGAAAATAACAGGAATTGCTCACATATATTATCAAAATAAATGACACAAACGATGAAATATCAAAAGAAACGTCACAACCTTCGTGTCCCTACAAAAGTGATCTCAAATTGTTTAGCAAATTAGTTGCATACACCCTTTAAGTTATCAAAGCATTCCTTCGAAAAAGCTGTGCAGCTGTTTTACTACTTGCGTTTTTAGGATGTCACGTAATAAAAAGACGGGAAAATCCCCAGTTTTCCTTATATGACTCATATCAGCTACAACTGTACAAGATAGGTCTACCAGGTACGGTATTCTAAAAACATTAGATTCTACTACTGACCAGCTGACGGAATTATTTATGTACCACCTGCAAAGTGCGGCTTGGAGCGTTTTAATGCTTATGAATCAATTAGTTGCTAGTCTATTCTTCAGTGATGAATTGATTTATAGACAGAATTATACTGATTTTGTCTACATAAACACCCACAGTTCTGCTTTAAAATTTTTCTATTCGAGAAGAGATATCTTTAAATCACATCTTGCTTATAAGCAGCGAAATTCATCATTAATTACATCTAGTCTCAAAGGAACTAACCTTTATTCGGTATAGAAGTAATTAGCAAAGCCACCATCTACAAAAAGATGATTACAGGTGTACATCATCATCAGAAGACATATAACAAAACACTTGGTTAGACTGTTTGATTTAATTTATATTTGGTAAAAATTCGAAGAGCCAAAGAGAAGGCGTGACCAGGAAGATGAAATTCGACAAGGGAATACTGAAAGCCCGTAGGCAGGGGGTGCAGAGGGCTGCACCTCTAGAAGATTATAAAATACCTCTGCCCTTATGCGTTTTAGTGTATCTCGTCTCCCCGGAAGTTATCTTGCCCGCTTCAGTACCTTGTCTTCAATCTTAACATTCTTTCCTTTTAGTCGACCTCCGAAATATTTTGGCGAATTTAATGTAAGGCTCGAACCCTAGACTGAATAGGAAGGTTCCTTTTCACCTCTTTTGATATCGGAAAAAGTCACGAGATCTGTAAATAGTAAAATGTAGATGGATCTGACAAGGCCAAGGAAGTGTAATTTCCGCCAGAGTCGGGGGAACTTTGGAAAAAGTACCTAGTAAGGATGCTATGACATTGTCAATTTTTAGGGAAAAAACCATCTTCTTCTTACTAAAGTGATGAAATTGATCCCTATGTAAACAACAATTACGGGCAGAGTCGCATATCGTAATATTATGGCTTCCCGGTACTACTTTAATCGAAACCTTTGCAAACATGAGTGGTGTGCTATAAAGGGAAATAATTTCCAACAAATTCCTTCCAGTAGACAAAGTCAAAACGACGCATGAAACCTTTATGGAAAGGAAAGTGCTCGGAACAATTGATCGTTTAATCTTTACAACAAAGTGTGAACTTAGCGATCAGTACAATTGACTTAATGATTCATGTTTTCAGTCAAGCACGGATCAAGGACTTAACTGGCCAAACAAGGGAGATCACTTTGTGAGGGTGAATATTAAATATGGCAGAGCCACAAAAAATGCTACAAAGGGGCCTGGGTACCTCCCAAAGAAGCACTTTGTAAATTAGGTAGACAGGTAGAGGCAAATTCCTTGCATTTGAAAGTTGAGATAAGTACACAAAAATATTATTTTTATGAAATTATATATCAAGAAACAGTGTGACCCCTCTGCAATATTGAAAAGGCTAGCTAGTGATAAGTATCATGTCTTGCTCAAAATGATCAAGACGTAAGGTCCCAGGGTCTACCTTAGGATAATTTCAAAACACACACTGTCAGATGTACATTACTATCTTCTGGAGGCCATCTAGTCAAATGACATATTAATTGAATTGTAAATTATTATGCAATATCAGGTGACGATACTCTTTGGGATACGCTAATCGGTAATGATGACCCTGTAAGTGTCAAACTGCGCAAAACGGGAAAACAAAGACTAGTCTGGACGTCGACGTCCAGCGGCCTTACACAGGAAACCTAGACGGGCCCTGTTGGAGACTAAATAGGCAGGTAGTTGATAACTAAGCCTTGTTTGTAACAAGTTGATATTCATCAAACATATGTAGTGTTAGTTTCATGCTAAGTTGCTATCTAAAGTTGGTCATAACTCACAGTACCAACTCTAAATCACTAGTTGCAGTGGGGTATCCAGGAATTTTCAATCGGGGTGAGAGGTTTGATTGATCGCTGTCATGGCGGAAGGATCTGAGGAAAGGAGGTGTCCACCTTGCTTTTGGAAGAGGGCTGAGATGCAACTGGTGCTATACTTGACACATTTTGAATCTTATTTATGATCACTTAATGGACGAGTGCAGAGGGCTGACTCACCGATAGATCCCCAAGTTTCGTTGTTTATTTTTCTTTGCCTCAACTTTTTTCACGCATGACGGCCAATAGGGGCCCCTGCACTCTTAAAAAATTGGGTAACAATTTCAACAAACTTTTAACCAGCACTAGACACATATGTATACGCTCAAAAATGGGTAAAGTTTGCCCAACAGCTGTTGGGTAATGCATTTACCCAGCAGTTGGTTACATTATTTACCCAAAATTGGTCAATAAACACTTTGCCCAACAGTGGCTGGGTAAAATATTTACCCAGTATTGGTTAATGAATATAGTTTAGATGCGGTGTTTTAACCAAAAGTTGGTTGATTGTTAAAGTCCGCTGGGCAATCTGATGCCTCATATATTAATCTAGGAGAACGTTCTAATGTGGGCATGTCACACATTGTATAAATCTCAAATTATCATAAATAATGGGAGACTCGAGGAATGTGTTGAAGTAAATAAGAGCACAAGGTATCTTGCGCAGTATTCAATGCTTGTATCGAACTTATAACCAAAACGATTAGGGAAAAGATTGGTGCTGCTGGTAAGCCTAAGCCTAAATCATTAAGGTAACCTAGTCTAGGCTAAACTTACCTTACTCACATTCACAAGTTAATGTAGCTTAGCCTAATAGCTTGCATAAGCCTAAGCATTTGGGGCCTTGGCTCACTTGCAGTACCAAGTTCTTGCTTAATTGTTTTGATTGGAAGTTTGAAATAAACGTTAAGTGCTGCACAAATACCTTGTGCTCATATTTACCTTCAAACACAATCTAAAACCCTCAACCACCATTAGTCAAGGTAATCTGAGTACTATCGAGTAGGTCTGCCATCGTATGATGAGCTAGCTATGACCGTAAACGTGAGCCGCGTACATTCGCACGTACCGTTTGCATGTCCATATCTTCACTGCTTTTATCTTACATACGTATGCGTAGTGCGCAAAATTTGAGCGCGAAAACTGCCCAAAATTGGGGAAAAACTTTTACTCATAATTGGTCGATTCCTTTTTATTTTGTATCCCTTAAAATGCCCAATGTTCGTAAAAGAACCACCCAACACTGTTAATAAACACAGGTGTCCAACTAAAATAATCCAACTTTTTAAGAGTGTGGATCTGCAACTGACATTGTTGGAAAGTTTACCAATCTGTTACTGAATGCTGCCATGCATAATGGTATGGCCAGAAGAATTACAAAATTTGTTTAACTATGTGGAAATTTTAGTTATCAACTGGTGATGACATGGAAAACACTAATACATCTATCAAACCTTTGTACCTGTTGTCATCTCACTCAAGACAACGAATTCCAATCACAAAACACCAACACTTCAATTACTACAAAAAGTCAACTCAATACACATACACTACTCTACCTTCTCTACAAATACTCTAAGGAAGCCTTGGCTCTAGGAAGAAAGTTGATTAAGTCTAGTTTAGTTAAACTCACTATAGTTGGCTACCTAACTCTTTAATATGCTACTAATTCCTCCTTTGCAACTATGTTAGCAGCTTGGTTGGTTTCGTGAATGGAATCAGTACTTTTAAGACACCATTCACTCACCTCGCTGCCTTTTCTCCTACTTTTACATTAACGATCTCCAACCAGCCCCCCCCCCACCCTGCTGCCTGGGGCCCAAAATGTCATACTTGATAAACACTGGCGTGAGCAAAGCACCATTAGAGGTGCAGTGTTTTGAAAATTTTGGACAAGACCAATTTATAGGAAATGTTCCTTCCCACTTACATAAACGGCCAGCAATGATGATCGCTGTGTGGACAATTTGTCAACAACCGCCTTAATCTGTTTATTAGAAGCAATGTTATTAACTGCAGATAAGCTGAGTAAAAATCTAAATGGTACCAGGAGTTTTTATTTGAGTGGATTAGGAGGGTCGGTAGTCCCTTGACAATACGTTATGACTTCTACTGAAACCGAGTTAGAGGTATAATCCCTTAGCCTGTGACTATCCAGATGAAAAACATACGTATA